>JAYKKI010000108.1:5690000-5920000 GCA_039881145.1 Druceiella hillmani | reverse complement strand
AGGACTACCTGCGGACATACACGTGAATGATGGATTTTTTTTTTAAATAATTCATTTTTAAATCATTAAGAATAATTTATTTTCTCCAATTTTTAACTTCCTATTTTTATTCTCAATACTTTTTCGTTAATTGTCAAGTAAATATTTTAATTTTTTGTAAAAATACTACTTAGAAACTTGCTATATGTTTTTCAAAATTAGTTTGTGATGTCAGTCGGCAGATAATATATATATATATATATATATATATATATATATATATATATATATATATATATATATATATATATATATATATATCGATTTTGAGGAACAGCAAAATTTAGAATTGATAAGATCTTCCCCGCTTTTGTATATCTGTTAGCAGCTTATTTGCTAGCTTTCTACCTATGCCAGCAAAGTATTTGTTAAGGCTGTTTGTTGTATCAACATGTTCTGCAAACGTTTGTTTTACCTTAGCCTTATTGGCTTTTGTGACAATATCTTTAATTCATTTTTTTTTAGGTAATTCATTTCTTTAACTACTTTCCAGACGGTTTTAATGTCATTTTCAACATAATCAATTTGTCTTTTATACTAGATCTTCTTAGCATGCTTAAATGCCCTCTTGGAAATATTTCTGTATTTTTATTAAGTCAAATTTGATTTATGATTAATAGTTTGTCGATAAAGATGATTACGCTTATGTATACAAAATTTGGATTACTAATAGCCTCGTAACTATTAGTAATCCAAATTTTCCATTTTACTTGCTTGTGGTTTATTTTAATGATATTATTTTAATTTTTTGTGGTGTTGGTATCTATAACGTTGTACATAGTATCATGAAATAAAGAAAGGATTTTTTCAAGGTCAGTTATATGTGGTAAATCAGCCTAGTTAAGCAAATTTAATTTGGATTTTATCTTTGACATAAGTTCGGAAGTATGTGTTGTTTTGAGGTAAGTTTCGACGTACAGAAGTCATGTTGTACATAATATTTTACTGTAGTAGTCAGTGAATGTAGACTTGACTACAGTGGTGAGTGATATTTCTTACGAACGTGTAAGTGATCCAAGCAGCCAAGTGTTTGTATAGTAGCTTGTTTAAAAGAAGAGATGGTGTTCAAATAGCCATTTTCTGTAAGTATACACAGATAATCATCACAAGAAGAGTGTCGATTTTCCATTGTCTTAATGTTGAAATTTCCTATCGTAATCATATTTTTCAAATTGGGTTCAATCTACGAGGCAATTTCCATTAACTATCTTCAACTCAATCACACGCAGTTCGTGACAAGGCTTTATGAACGCGACGACACCTTCACCTTAATCTTGGTGACTGCTTATTCCATAATAATTCTAACCTTCAGGAAATTACGGAAAAGCTTGTGTCTTAATTTTCCATTCCAAATAATAGTCCTAGTCCAAGTATCACTATTACTAGTTTTTTTTATAAAACTCTTTCTAATCAATATATATAAAAAATAATACAATTGTCTTTCCTTAGTATTTACTTTATTCTTAGCAGAGGATTCTCTTTTAGAACACAAGTTTGTTAAATTCTTTTAAGTTTATTTTTCCATTATGATCTAATGTTGTTATATCTAGAGATAATTCGAAGTCGTTGATACGTCTTACAGCCAGGAATTTAAACTAATTAAAGCAAACCGTCCCAGAGACGAATATAGCTTTTTATTGCAAGCAAGCCCCTCCTTATAGTCATATATTTTTAAGTGATTATTAAAGTAGACTCGTCACATTAATACCAATAAGAAAAGTAAATTATAACACTTAAGATCACGAATTTATAATAAATAGGACACTCGTAAAAATAACACAAGAAAATAGTAAAAACTAAAATTCTCATTTTAATCAGTTACTCGTATTAAATACAATCAGCTTTTTCAGTGAAAATTGTTACCTAATAGTTAGCGGCAAAAGGATTCCAGTAAAAAATAGGACCAATTCTATAGATAATACTGCTTGCACAGTAGCAAAATAGATATGGCTCGTAAAGAGTCGCCATGACCGTAGCGGCGCCGACGATCACGTTAAAGAGTGTTAACGTGATGTTAAATTGCGGTATAAAGTCGCGTCTCCATACGTAACGCATCGAATTGGCGAAAGCTTAATCGCGTAACCCACGTCTGGATTTACGGCGGAAAACTGATCGCCGCTTACGTGCTCCAATTTTTTATATTTCCGAAGCAATTACGAAGACGTGCGAGGGAGTTCGAAAGCGGAAGATGTATCGTGGACGATAATGTTCACGATAATGATGTACGGCAGGGTTGCACGAGCGGATTTGGAGTGTGGAAATTAATTAAGCTTTTAGGGAATTTTAATGCTGTTCCGCCGTGTCGTCACTTGGCACTTTCCGGTAAGAGTTTGATACTTTTCGGGAATCGTAGTGGTTAAAGTGAACATGTAATTTGAGTACACTTTTACAGAAAAAGCTCTAAAGATAATTACTAGTTATCTCATAACCGATAAATAACTATGGAAATAACTGTATTCGGATTATGCCGTTAAATCTAAAATCTTAAAAAGAAATTTCTTAAAAAGAAAGCGTTGTCTTAACTTGTCGTCAATTTGTGTTTTTCTCTTCAAAAATTTGCCTATCGCTGTTAATATGTAATTTGTATTTTTTTTAGTATGTGATAATAAGTTAGAAATATCACACCGTTTTTTAACCTAAATTGTGTAACTTAGAACCTTAAAATATGAAAAGTTGCAGTGTATTTTACTGTGAGAACTATAGAACTAAAATTCCCATTATAAAAAAAGGATTTTTGTACTTAACCATGTTACCTGTAAATGGCTTACTGAGTAGCCAAGGAAACATTACAACTTATTGAATTTAAATACATAAATAAAGTAATAATGTAATCAATATATATATAAGAAAATACTCACCGTATCTCTGAAATAACAATCAGAAACCAATAAAAATATTTGGAAATGTAAAATATACTCAGGATTAATGGGACTCTATCAGAAATCTTCTAAACCCTTCTAGTTTATTTGTTATACAATCAATCTATAGATACCGCCGGTTTTTTGTCAAAGAAGAAGAAAGAAAAATCTAAAATAGTCGGGAAAATATTTAATATTGAATATAAATATTAGCGGCGGTTTACAGTGAACAAAAAGTATGATGTATCCAAAATATTCAAATTACGATAGAAAGCAATTATCATGCCAATTATATTAACTTGTGACTGACTGAATCTGTGCAATGAATATCTACAAATAATGTCGTTGAGACATAATTATATACGTTTCTGTGCTATTTATCATAATGACGTTATCGGACGCTAATCACTGCATATTAACAACCAGTATTTCATGTAACATTTAGATTTGTATCGTTCTTGCAGAATAATGCACTTAAATTTGAGTTGTATTTTTTATTTTATGTTATTATTGCAATATACTCTGGGTGTATTCGTAATTTTTATTTAAAAATTTAAATCGTTTTTTCAATCCTGACTCCTCGTGGACGATTGATTGTTGACCTTGTCAACGATAGTAACAAGATAGGCAAAGAAGAAGAAGATCGACAAAACATTCAAATAATAGAGGGACCTATCGGTTGTGCTAATCCCCAAAATACATCTAGCTCATTTTCTTTTTTATCTCCGTTTTAATCTAGTTCAACGATTAAAAACAAAGTTACAGTAAAAACAAAGCGATTAAAGAGAAAGTTCATCATAATAAGGCTGTAATGTTTAACGACACCAACTCTGAAAACCAAAATTCGATATTACAAGGTATATCGTACCTACCTACTTCTTATTTGCATATTGTAGTGGGAAATTAATTACACATTTACCTTGAATAATTTTGCAAAAAATATTGTCATTTTCACTAATAACTTGTTTAGTTTTATTTTCCAGAGGTCAAAAATACTATACCGATATCTTTGAGCAACACTCAAACAATTTTTAATCACGAAGAAGATTGAGATCTTTTTCTATTCTAGTGAAGACGAATCGACATATCGACGTACGTCTGCATTTATTACTCAAGACGTATTAGTGATGACATCTAAAAGTGCAATAAAGAGAGGCAGTGAATGTTTTAGGAGAAAAAAAATCTGAAGGAAAAATATTTTAAAAAAGACTAGAGATACTGGCAACGCTTGTAAATTCTATAAAATAACAAAGAAGATAAGAGAGGAAAGAAAACAAAACCAGTATCCCTAATGAAAATGAAATGTTAACTATATTATTCTCAGAAGTTTAAGTAAGAGGATATAAAGGCAATATTTAATTCCTATTTGGATTTAGGAGATGTAGAATTACAAAGACAGATTATTTCTAACTCTATGCTAACTATTTAGCCGCAATAGCTTTATATCCGTGTTGGAGGTATGAGGAAACGCAGGGATAACAACGAAGCATTTTATTTAAAAAGGATGCCGGTGTCTGCCAAATAGTTTTCAAAAATTGTTTAAACATAATTCTTACTGTCAGACCAAAGAAAAACAATGAAGCAGGTGTATTGTTGAAATCTAATAAACGCGGAAAACCTGAATAGCAAAAGAAAATGGATGGAGATATTAAGAAAGCGATTACGTACTTTATAGATGCTATTTTGAAAATTGAAAACCTTTCTACACGGGTAAATACATTAAAGTTGTACATTGATGGAGATAAAACAATAGTAGAAATTTATAAGGACTGTGGAGACCCCTGCAAAGCAAATGGAATACCTTATGGTAGTTATACATTATTTTATATAATTTTTACGAAGTACTTTAACATCTCAATTTTTGTCTATAAAATGGATTTGTGCGAAACGTGCCACGTTTGTAAGAATACCAATGAAACTGAATAACAATTCATGATGGAAAATTATGATAGACATCTGAAAAAAATTATAAAATGTTTTTTGTTCTAAATTTTACTATTCTTGACGTAATAGGTAAAATAAACTGTTGCTACGTTTAGGATGAGTCCAATGGCTATAGAAGAAAAAAAGAACTAGGTAGTTTCGTCCTTGACTACTTGAGAGAAAGTACTGCTGCCGTCAAAACTGAAATTGTTTTATTCTGACAACTGACCTGGGCATCAAAGGATAAGTTTACGCTAGGTATTTCAAGTATATACCTACGTTGTTAGATTAATTATGCTGTTAGAACACTTATTATAAATAAAATCGCCCATAAGTATTTGAATTAAATTTTAAATAAATTTTAATTAGCTTAAAAAATAGTTATTTAATAATTATGTTAGAGTTATTTTTTATTTTATTAACAAGTCGATATTGGGCAACTTAGTCTAATTAGGTGCAAAATGTTAAAGATACAGTTTTTTAAATTAGAAGTTTAGATATACTTATAGTTTTTATATGGCCTTTATCGTTTTTGGATGGTTATATTCCTAAAGGTTTAATTTTTAGGAAGTACAATCATTAATATTATTCACTTGTAGTTAAAGTTTTTTTTATTATTACTTCACAACTTACCTAAAAAAATTTTTAACTCGAGAAATAGGTTCATTTCATCCTTTTGTTTCCATATATTTTTTTTGCAATATAGCCAAAATTTAATATAAATCATAATTTCTTGTTCCTCTAAGGACGTCATTCGTCATGTCGGAACTCTAGAGATTTTACAAATAATTACCTAAAAACGGTACAGTTTGGGAATCATTTAATATTTAATTTTTAAAAGCTTTAATGAACACAATTAATTCATAGAAACTACTAATTCATAAATACTAGTTAATATTGTTAATTTTTAAATGCATTAAGTTAAAAATTTAAAACTGATCTGTGAAATCACATTTTTTTATTATGACAGTTTTGACAGAATTGTTTTAAAATAATGATGCGAGTAGCAATAAATTTTTATTGCTACTGTGTAGGAAAATTATCCTTGATATGGTCAAATAGCCGGAAACTTTTCAGCCTTCCTAATCCTGTTCCAATTTTCCTTTTCTCTATTTATTAATTCGTATCATAAATTACCCAAGTATATCATAACAATTCACCTAAATAAGAGAAACGTGGAATAATACAAAGTAAAGGAATTAATATTTTTGTTAAATATAAAACTCTTGCACTAAAAAAAACAAACATAATTCTCCTATAATCATCTAATTATACATATTATTTATAAGGCTGCAAAATCAACCTCAAAAACTAACAGTAATTATAATTATACTGTTCACAGCTAATTAAAATTTTTACGTCATTAGTTTTGCGTGAACTTTATGAGTTAATAAACAGTTTTTGTGAACGACAGCTAGTGAGAAGGAAATTTAATATTCCCTTTTCAAAGCTTTCAACCTGTTCAATAAGTAAATTTCAAAGCTTTCCCCTTTTCAGTTCATCAGCACTCCCGTACAATAACCCTTCAGAGAATTTGAGTATTTAAAATTTGACGTACAAATTTATTCATTCGTATAGCTTCTAACCTAAAATAAACCTGTCAAGAAATAACATTTTCATCAGGAATCGATTTATGATACTTTAATATGTTATTTTTTACAAAAATGACATGTCATATTACTTCACGTAACTTTTTCACTTTAGTTTCTGTTAAAATATTTTTTATTATAAATATATTTATAGGTATAATTAATATACGTTTAGTAAATTGACAAGGAGTAACTCAGGAAAACCGCGCTTTCAAAGTGTCTTCTTCAGCCTTATGGTGTGTATTATTCTTCTTATCTGCTTCATTGCTATTCATTTATTTTTTTTAATTACTTAACTGTATTTTTGAAAAATTTAAATGATTACAATATTTTTATTAAAAATGACTTCTAATTTTTACACGGCTACTAATGTTACTCCTTAAAATACTGCAAATAGGCATTTTTTCTTTTTTTCCCAGCTCATATTGCTCTCTCCCGACTGAAAATTATATCACTTATGGTGAAGTTAAATCTAATTTTTAAAAAATAACTTTTTTTAAATGAACATAATATTTCTAAAAAATACATAAATGTTAATTGAAAACAAATAAGATCTAAATTATTATTGCTAAAAAATTCAACCCCTTTAGGTAGTTTTTATGTAACATTATAGTAATTTTTTTAAAACGTTCATTAAAATATTTAATTTTTTTAAATATACTGCTTTTGTGGTTTTCGGTTATATACTTCTTCAAACTACCGAAAATTTACAGTAATACTATTTTAATAGTATACTCGGTTATTTTATGTTTGTAGTTATATATTTAAAAATAAAATTCTTGTATTCTACTTTTTCAGAGTATGCACTAATGTATTTACAGTACTCGAATATTTTCTGCGCGTTTATTTTGCTTCTCTTAATGTTGTGAGCGCCCAGAGTCTTGATGTTTCTTTTCTGCTCCAGTAACTACTTCCAACACACGGTCCTGAAATTTTAAAGTAGTTCATGCTTCACGAGATATTTATATCCAGTTTATTTGTGGTTCAGTGTACTTTTGTATCATTTAAATAATTCACTTTATTTTCGGGATTAACATCTTGCTATTGGAAAATTGACCAATACATTAAATTAGTTGTAATATATTTTCAAAAGTAGTAACCAGTTTCATACGAGGGTGAATATGTGTAAAAAAAAAAAAATATATATATATATATATTTGCGAGGGAACTTGAGCCTATAGGAGCATGTAAATGTTGTTTTTAATATTAATGTAAAGGAATATTATGAAGTTAAGGACACATCTTACATTTATACACCACATTCTGCGGACATGGAATAATTTGTTTTATTTTAGTATTTGCTTTTTATTTACTTCAGGGGATAGATAATATCACAAATTATTTATTTGAGGGGTTATTTACTTGAAGAGATTGATTATATTATATGTTAAATGTCTAAAGTGTTTTAACGACACGAATTATATTCTTGTTTCCTTAAAACTGGATGAACATTTCATTATATTTGAAAATGGATAAATTCTTTATCTTAATAATGAGTTGAACCTAGTTCGTGGAAACGAAACCTAGATTTTAGTAAAGAACTTAAAGAAAGTAGAAATAATACTACATTACGTGGTTTCATTTAATTGTGAATAATGAATTTCTACAAAATTAACGTCAAATATATTCAATATTAAAAAGACTTACAAATTTCGTAATTGAATCTGAATATTTTTACACAATTTGTCAAATTTAATTCCAATAAAATACTATAAATGTTACTTATACCAAACATATATAAGTAAATTAATTAAAGATGAGAAAAAAGGTAATTCTGTTTTTCTAAAACAGATTCGGTTTGCAATGCATGTAATGGCCAACTGATTAAATAATTGTAATCAAACATTATTTAACGTAACCGAACCTAATCTAAAACTTAACATTGATTTCTATAAATCTCAATAATCAATTGTTTATGGTTTTATTTCATTCTCCACATAAGTGCTTAGATATCCATAAATAACTAGACATAATCACATCAGACTTATTATAAATTATTCCTGCTTCTGCTTCACAGAAAGATAAACCTTGATTTTCCTATTCTCAAACAAATGGTTTTAGTGTAATATTTTAATTAAATGATTTAATTTTGTCCAGCGAAAAGTAATCTATCTTAAAATTCTTCCTGTTATTCTGTTATTAAAATTATGTCTATTTTGTTATTAAAAAATCCTTATAGTTGTACCAAAAATACGATTGCTTTTAAAGTATAATATAAAGAGTAACGGACAAACCAGAAATAAACATCAATTCAAATGAAAGATCAATAACTTATTATTCAATCTTTTCTAACTTATTATTCAATCTTTTCTAACTTATTATTCAATCTTTTTCGCATTCCCAAAAAAATTAATAGATTAAAAAAAATATTAAGTCTGAACGTCTCTTTCAATACCACTTTTAATATGAAAGCGCAAAACTAGATGAGCACTGCTGTATGTTCATGCGCGTTCTACGTAAGTGAAAGAAATTAAGACTTTCTTCTTTCAAGTAAAGTAAGAAGTATAAAGCGTTAGCAAAACCTAGAACGAAGGGGTTATTAGCATGAATATTTGATAATTAAAAAAATTACTGACATAAAGGAACCTTCGTCAGAGTTGAGGGCAATTATAATTGACCATAAAATCTGAAGGAAACAAGTAAATGTAATAAGCGTGCATCCTTTTTATATAAAATCGATTAAACTTTTTAAATATTTTCTCTAGTGTGATTACAAAAGTTACTTCATTCGGAGGCCAGACGACTGCATTTCAAGAACACTATGAATTGAGAATCGAATCAGTCCTTTCAACGGAAAACATTCAACGTCATGGACCTTTTTTGATTGTAGCAACTCCCAGTAACCTGCAGATCTTGTGATAGATGAAGATGTGATGAAAAGTAATCTATACATATAATAAAATTGTAACAGGTAAATTTTGTACTTTGAAAATAATTTTAAAAAGTTATTGATTTCGCATATAGAACGATAATAGAAACCAGAAAAACTTTTTTCGAATTACTACCTCTATGTTAATTTGAAAGGGTATCACGCAACATATTCTGATGGATTTTGATGAAATTTGGTTTAGTAATAATATATATACAGGGACAATTCATCAGAGAAAAATTTTTTTTCTTAATTACACGCGAACTAAGTCTTAGCCATAGCTAGTAAATAAGTGAATTAAGAGTAAATATTAAACAGGGGTATTAATTGAATCGAAGTATTAGAGTTGAAGCTTCTTAATATAGTAAAATTTTGTTATAATTGTATTATGATGTGTTCTTACATTAAACTGGCACAAACGAAATTGTATACGATAATTTTCTCAATATTATAAATACATAACAGTAAACATACGACTTACTACGTCTAAAAACAAGGGCGGCTTACTGTACTAGCAGTCTACTTTTCGTCGATGCTATGAATGATTTCCGGCAGAGAGAGAAACTGAGAAAAAAGAGGGATTGCCGACGCTTTTCACTTTTCAATTTGGTACCATTTTTCAACAAACATACTTACATTAATTTAGCCGCAAAAATGTAATTTCAAAAACTCCAATCTGAAAACAGTTTATTCGACATTACTCTCTTCCATATACATACGCATATACATACATATATATATATATATATATATATATATATATATATATATATATATATATAAGTATATCGCAGAACTAACATCTCGCTAAAGACATCTTGTCATCAAACACTGTGCCGACAGCGTAACTGCATAGAATTAGATTCCCAGGGGCGCAGTAAGCGCGTGAGTCGACACTTGGCGGCGGGCACCTTAACTGGCGGCCAAATAGCTGGCGGCTAGACAGTCGAGACTCTGTACTATCCTCTTACTCAGCCGCGCCCCAAAGCTGAGATTATCGCAGCAGACGTTTATGTTTGATGTCGCCGACGTCTGAAATATTAATTCGGTGGGAATGACTCGTTCCGAAAGTGTGGTCAAACCGACATTCATGATGTGATAGTTTGATCGTTATAGCTATATTTTGTCAGATCTGAAGGTAAACTGTTTGTAACGATTTGTCTATAAACTCTGTAATTTTTATATTTTACCTTGTCTTGGTCTAGACATCCAAAATAATTAAAGGAAAATCTAAAGAATCTAAAGATGAAGCTAAGGATGACGGATCCAAATATAGAATTTATATAAAATGCTGCTTAGATTGAATTTATATAAAATGCTGCTTAGATTGAATTTATATAAAATGCTGCTTAGATTGAATTTATATAAAATGCTGCTTAGATTGAACAGAGCCTCAATTTATTTTATATATCATGTCATTTTTTTTTGTATTTTTTCTCTTCAAGTTAAATGTTCCTTTCACAATTAATTTATTTCTATCGTCTTCTCTTTTATTTATTCCTGACGTCTCCCACGTATTATTTTGCTAGATTTGTTTTTTTTGTGTCTTAATTTATTTACTTGTTTATAATAAAGTTATCTTTATTATCTAATGTTAAGGACATATCTATATAATTCATTCGGATTTTTAACATTTATTACAATACACACTCTTAACATTTTTACAGTTCTTTGTGTTATGGTTGATTGTAATGAAAATGGGTTCGTCACCTTTGAACTTATCACTATATGTATCTGCACTTTATAAAAACGTATTACTTTTTGCAGCATTTTTTGAAGAGGGGTGATTCAACTAATTTTTTTAGTTCTTTGAATTCTGGAAAATGTGTACATCAACACTGTTAATCGTCTGTTGATCTTATTACAAATATTTTACTTTGAAGTGGTTAAATATTATTTTACACTCACCACAAATATTTTGCGTACAGAATTATGAGAGGATTCCTTTCATCATTTTGCGCTGTGAGATATGTCGTGAGGAATAATTAAGTTACAAAATAAAGTTAACCATTTCGATATAAATAGTTTAAAGGTTGATGATATTTAAAATTTCCTAATTTTTATTATTTCGTTTTCATATAGGGTTTTCTTGGAAACACGGTCATAATAGATCCATTTTGATAGTTGAAAATTAATACTTCTTTTAAACATAAATCATTATATTAATATTATGGAATTTGCTTCATTCTGTTTTCAGTGCCGTTTATTACAAACATTTCCAGAGTTTTATTTTCAAATTAGATAAAAAATCTATACGAAAATATAATTACAAACTTTACATATTGGTCTCAATTTTATTATTATATGTATGGATAGAACTACAAATAATAAACTCCAAGAAGCTAAGAATATTACTTAATAAAAGACAGTGTCAAAAATTATTCTCCAAAATTATTCTAAAAGTTTCACATATTCGGTTCATAGTCAGTGTTGGTTAGAGCTTTAATAGATTTAATCGATTAAATGCAAATAACATCTTTTTTCGTTTTTATAAATAACGTTCTCAATAAACTTCGTAATTTTATATCTACGGTCCAGATTCTAGAAATCGTCAGCAAATTGCTTTAAAATAAAATCCAAATACTAATATGCACTCTTGATACCACAATATAAAATATTATTCTGTAATGAATCTTTCACTCTGTCTGTGCTACCAGACAATGGGATCAAATCGGTTTAAACATATATATATATATATATATATATATATATATATATATATATATATATTAAATTTGTATTTAAAATTGGTATATGTTATTCTTTCTACCTATTTATACATTAATTGTGTCTGTGTTTAGATTTTTTTCTGAAATATATAAACATGGAGATAGTCAAACCCACTCGTGTTATATACACGTGAAAATTTTCTTCTCTTATTTATGTCCTCTGAATGATAAGACCTAACGAGACGAGATATAGATCATATACAGTCAATCGATGCATTATGCATTTTCCAAAACCTTCCACTTTTGTCTTATACTCTTACGTAAATAAAGTGGTGAAGGAAAATTGAAGAGAAAAATGCGTCTAATGTATGCAGATGATGCTCTATTGCTTGAGCAGACCGGTGAATATTTACGGGAGCCGGTCGTGCGAGAATTTTATAGAGCGTGAGGAAAAAGTTTTAGTACCCGTGTGTGGAAAAGTGTCGGTATATGGTTTTCGACATTGATGAAAGACGATCGGAATGTTATTTTAAGGGAGGTACTTTATCCAAGTGCACCATTACTTGGAGTAGATGAATGATTTGTTTCATTGAAGCTGGTAGCTTACTAGATATAGTTGTTTAGTGTATTGGTGATGTAGGCAGAATAGACGCTAAATATGAGAATCAATTCAAATAGAAAAATTATAATTTTGTTAGAATTTTTTTTTTAAGTTTTATTGTTATAAGAAAAAATGAATTTCAATGAAAAATAATAATGAATGATAAATCTAACTACTTGATACGTAATACAAATAAAGGTAACGAATTTACTTTTCTTCCACTCGTTCGATGAGTGCCTAACGACCTTGCGTTCCTGTAATAGTAGCAAGACCTTTCAGCTATCAATTACGCCAAAAAAATGGTGTATCTGATACAATTTGGTTTTAGATTTTGACATTGAAAAAGAAGAAGACTACACAAGCATTGCAAATTATTCTGTACAAAGAATGAAGGAGTTTTTTGAACAAAATTTACTTAACATTACGTTTCATTTACGTCACTTCTAAAAAAAATTACTAGGAAACTATCAAAAAAGTATCAGTCGTATGGAAAATGTTCACATTAGAACTTATTTATTAAAAATGAGGGTAGTTTCTTATTATGTATGTCACCCTTTGAAGAATGTAAATAAATTTACATAGATTATAGTTTAATATTTCAATACATATTCTATTGTGGATGACATACTATGTAACATATACGTATTGAAAAATGATAATATTATTTATGTATGTTTTGGTAGAAATACCGTATACATTATAGCATATTTAAATATTTATATGTACCCAAATGTGTTAGGAACCCACGTAGTAAGAGTTCTATTTGTATTTAGCTCAATTTTCAAACGCTCAGTTCTTCTTTGAATTCATATATCGCTAATATTAGAAAACTTCAGCAATTTGTACACATTGATTTAAGATAACTGTAGTTTTAAGTCACTTTCGCAAAAATATATTGGCAGGAAAATTTATATAAAAAACTAAATTGACTTTGTCACTTTACATAAAGCAGTTGGTTAAGCTTTGTATGTAAGCATTTCAGAAACTAATGCAATGAGTGCAGTTTCGAATGAAAATTATTCCAGGATTCTCCAGTACTATTACTATACTATACTGAACTTACAGAAGAATAATGTCATGAAAAATATTCAAGAAAAAGATTATACAAATACTACGTACTGTGAGAACAACGTGTGTATTAACCTTGTTCACACAGTCCAGTATTATATTATAGAGCAAAAACACCGAATTTTACCCTACAGTGCTAATACTATTTCTTATATTAAAAGACAGGCTATATTTTACTTTGAATTTTGAAAAATTACCGAGTTTTTGAGGTGTTACTGAGTACCAAACGTCTAAACACATTTTTGGTTGTATTAATCTTCTATGCAAACAAGGTCTTGAGAAAGCCTATTTTTTTTTTCGCTATATAATTTAAACGTATACCGTTGATATCGACATGTTGCTCAGCTGCAAACTTATTAGATGACAAAAATATTGAATTTCTGTTAGAACTCGTAGGGATAATAGATTTACTTTAATTTTGGTAAACATACATACACAATAGAATTTACAGCAGGTCACATATTTTTAAATGCAGGATCTTTCGATTAAGGTGTCTCAAATTTATTATGGAAAAAGTAAGCTGAGCAAGTGATTAACTTTTAAATTTATTTTCTTTTAAGTTTCAATGAATAAAATTATTAAAGGTTTGATACCGGTAATCACGAGTTGCAATTTTTGCATGATACGATTTCACACAAAATGAGTTCGATGTCAGCAATAAAGCTTGTGATGTTGCTCTTCTGGTGACCAATTATTTATCTTGTGTTACCATAAAGCCAATATTTGACATAATTCCCTAAAAATAATCCAGGGCTTGTAAACATCACCATCGAGAGATGACGGGAGATTACGGTCTTCGAAGTTTTCCTTAATAGGTTAATTATTACGCAGAAAATAAATTAACATAACCGGTTTTCATAACTTTTGTCACTAACAAGTAAAAATAAGAAACGATGATTTCGCCAGACGAAAACCCACAACAGACTATAGTTTTAAGTGAATTTTTTTGAAAATCTATTGGGTATTCATTAATTCAAACGAGATAACTTTGTTTGTCAGCAATTTTTTGGAGGGATGATTTCGCACTCCGTAAATTTCAAGTAACTCACTTCACAAAACGGCTTGTCAACAGAACATTCAATAACGAAATATAACAATTTCTACACATTATAGAAATGTGTAACATTTTACTCTCATCTATAAATACTAAATTAATAGTCAGGATAAAATATGGTTAATCTTGCTTTGTAACCATAAGAGGCCAAAAATAGGATACCTCGTTTTATTTATAACATTAGTAGGGATAACAAAAAGTATGTAATGTATGACAGCTAGTCCGAAACATATTACTACATTACATATAAATAACACCGTTATTAATGTAATTAAATTAAACAATTCACTACAAGTTGAAAATAGTACGATTTTTAAATAATAGCCATATTTTAAAAATAAACTAATTATGAAGCAATCCATCTTCAATTAAAAACACATAATTCATGAATACGTAAAATATTGCCCAATAGTTTGAAATCAGTAGCGGAATATTGAAAATGTAAATTGAGAAAATGATAGCGATCTTTATTAGTGTAATACACCAAGGGCTTAGATTCAAGTTTATAATTAAACCTTTGTCAAAATACGTTATTTCCTTCTGCCGAAAAACATCCGCGTATGATTACCGCAAATACACGCGAGACCAATCAAACCTCTCCTTGGACATTCACTCGGCCCTTCCCTCAACAGGGTAGTCCATTGGTAGATTACGTCGTGACTTAACCATCCTCTCCATTGTGGAAACCGGAAGCGGGAAGGAAAGGAAGGGAGTAGAACGCAGTTATGGTAAGCTCGGGAACGGCCCTTAGCCTATAAGGCTTATGTTAATATTCCGCATTTCGAGAGCAATTCAGTGGCACGTCACGGGTCGCTTTTTGTTTTCCCCAATTTTATTTTGAGAAAATTACGCGTTTTTTTTTGTTTGTCTGGTGAAGTGCCGTTTTGTTTCTCGTTATTGTCATTGGATAATTTGCTAATCCTGTCGGGCGTTGTGCAAATTTTAACGAAAAGTAGCATCGATTGATTTAACAAGTTAAACGTACAAGAAAATTTTGCTATGTCTGTCTAACAATAATGCATTATGAACCATAACGTATTTTCTAATACATTAATAAAAAAACTTGTTTTATGTTCTTTCATGAGAGCTTAGCACTCCTGGATCGAAACTACAAGGAATGACTGACATCACTACTATTGGAGATGTAGTTTTTATCAATATAATGTTAATAGTAGACTATTAGATTGTAAAGTTATATAAATTTAAAATTATCATATAATGAACACATTTTGTTTTCGTTTAAACAAAAATTGAACAAGTCTCTTTATCTGAGCTTACGGCAGCGCGATCAAAAGTTTAAAAAAAACCTATAGCATCCATATCGCGTGTTATTTATTTTAACCACGCCGAGCTGTTTTTAAGCCCAGATCGTTGTAACTCAGTATTTATTGTGAAATTGTTCAACATAGTATCCACCAAAACGTTAATTTGCAGAACCCGCTCAAACAAAAATCTTGCCAGTTAAAACATAAAAGTATTTTAAATATTTTTGTGGACACTTTGCGTATATTTAATATGTCATACTTTGTGTTTCGAGGAAAAATATTCTTTAAACTTTGTGTTAGTTTAAATTTGACCTTTGTTTGATTACGTCACATCCGTTCGTTAGCCTGTTTGTTCCGATCCATCACAGTCTTATAGTTTCTTGCGTGTGGATGCTTCATGTTGTTCAACCTTAAGGGTATTTTTTTTAATTACCTCCTCACACACACATATATATATATATATATATATATATATATATATATTATATATATATGTATGTGAAGAAAGAAGGAGTGATTTTTTTTCCGCATATTTCATCGTGTGTGGTACTACTGGACAGGACTTTTAAAGTTTCATTTTGGATTCGATTTACCATTTTTCATTATAAAGCTCCATTTGAGAAATATTTAGCTACAGACGTTTTATGACGTACAATGTGTCCCTCTAATTATTCATTGAATTTTCCATAATTTTTTTTAAGACCATATACCTAACATTTAGATTGACTTTTAAAGTAAATTAATTTCGGTTAACTTGCATCAACAATTTTAAAGAATGCAGTCCCCTGCGGTACCCTACACCGTGCTTGTCCTGATGGCCACTTCACCAGTATTATTTACATTGAGCTTTTTGGTTGATTATACTTCCCAATTGCAACAGAAAGGTTTTAAATATTTTTAATACTATAAACTGAATTGTTTCTTATATAACTTTTCGTTGCAAACGAAGCAACAAATAATTGTAGTATTTATATATAATTCGTGTGGCGAAATAACGCATAACTTTTTACCCACGGCGTCGTTTGCATAAAATATTAACATAACGAAAAATGTATTTGGATGTTCGTTTATCAATTAAACATCGACGGCTGGTAGCATTATTTCTATTTTATTTAATATATTAAATTCTTAAATTATATTAAATTCTTTACCACGATCTAGATTTTGTTGTATTACAAAATCTTTAGGTGGGCAATTAGCTAAGATTAACTCTTAGGAATTTCTAACAGCATTTAAATATTGTACAAAACAATAGTGGAAGCGGGGTTTGCGTGAGTTTTCCAACTGCTTATGTTAGCGAGTTATTGTAGAGGAGCGGTAAAGTTTTTATTATATTTTCGAAACTTATACAATATACAAGTATTTTAGCGAGATTAAGTAATTAAAGTGATGCCATGGATATATTAAATCTATCGGACACGTATTTTGAGAACCCTAATCAAGAGACAAGTGTAGACTGGAGCGAAGCATTTGCCATAAGCCCGTATAAAAATTAAACATAAAACCCTGTGAAGAAGGTATTTGAATTTTATTAATAACTACTAAGAATAATATATTTATATTCCCCTCGATAATAAAGTCTTAAACCGTAAACTATATGAACATGCAGTGTTAACAGTACATAAAGCCAAACGACTGCGCTTCAACTCAAGTATCTGCTCCCTAACTGGCGTCGTAGCAAATCGTATTAAGCTTTCTCATGAAGAGTGGCCGAAAGTTTGCGAAAAATATTGCACGAAGTCGGTAGTTGTGTACGCGAAATTTCCTTTGAAAATAAGTTTTCGTTGCGCTTTGAAGTTATACCTTAAAATACAACTAATACGCTCGTTGCTATTTTGAATTCTGTTTTGAAAACGTGGAGCAACTAGGGTATTCTAATGTTTTAGTAAAGAATTTTGTATAACTTTATTATTAATATATGGCATATAAACAAGTGTTTTCGAGATAACGTCACAACTAAATATTGCCATAATGCAGTGTTGTGAAAGGCACTATATTTGCTCAACCATTTATTATCACATCAATAAAATTAAATAACATAGAACGTGATAAGGATTCAATTGGTTGACCACTCGGAAACATCGCCATACGTTGGCTTCTTTTTAGGAGTTTCATTTTCATTCAGTATACTGATTATCTTTTCCATACAAATACTGAAATTGCAATATAGCAGGTCAATAATAGTTCAAACGAAAGTGACACTTCTCAGTGGTGCTTATATCACTATTCCAGTAATTATACATTTATTTTATGAGAACCATTGCACGTTTATTACTGATATAATAAAGTTACATAAAGCTTTATAAATTAATAACTTGGAAAGTGATAACGGAAATTATATAAATACTCCAATTAAATATTCTATTATTTGTTATCCGAACATTACAAAGCCGGAACAGATATATTTTTTGTATTTTCAGGTAAATGTCAAATATAATACAAAAAGCTTATCGTTCCATTTAAAAGTGTATTAATAACATAGAATAGAATCAAAGTGTTTCAAAACGAAATAAGGGGTAAATATTAAACACTTATTCCACTTAAGTATACCCGAACTAAGACCCAATATTATTCTTTGTGTTTTCAGATAAATGTCAAATATAATACAATAATGCTTATTGTTAACCCTCGATTTAAATGTAAATTAACAATATACAATAGAATCAAAGTGTTTTAAAACGAAATAAGGTTTAAATATTAAACACTTATTCCACTTAAGTATACCCAAACTAAGACCCAATATTATTCTTTGTGCTTTTAGATAAATGTCAAATATAATACAATAAAGCTTATTGTTAACCCTCCATTTAAAAGTAAATTAACAATATACAATAAAATCAAAGTGTTTCAAAACGAAATAAGGTTTAAATATTAAACACTTATTCCACTTAAGTATACCAGAATTAAGACCCAATGTTATCCATTGTTTTCTTAACACACATGTGCTCGTGTCTTGCATTTTAAATTAAGATATTACCCCAAAATTTGCCATACTACTTTATTCAATCTGGAATATCCAACTGTAGGATTTTCAAGCGGCTCATTAGCAATTGAACTTGGTATTTTTATATATGTTTTCATTGTACCCGGTCAACTTCTCAATGATCCTCTAAGTAGGTATATAACTGAATACTTGTTTAAAATATTTGGTTAGTTGGATTTGATAAATTTGTGAAAAATACTTTAAAAAAAATTGATAATTAAATGAGCTTTTTAATAAAATATAGATTGTCAATAATTATGCCAGAAAATTAGATATTTTTGTTCCTCCCAAAAGAATAAGATCTCAACAAAGCTCGTTTAATATCTCCCTGAAACTCCATCCGGTTCAAAAGAACCGTAAAATGACGAAATCGCATTACGACAGGCGCTTACCGCTCCACCCGTATAATACAAACCGCATGATACAATTTGATAAACGTTCGAATGAGCGTTAAAAGGCGCCGCACAAAAGTAAATATAATATAAACCTCCCAATGCCTAGGATTTCTCCCAGCGCCCTATTTACGCATCGTCACCTCTATTTGTACGCGACCGATGTAGATGAAATATTCCATCTTTTTTCCAATTTCGGCAGCACCTCCTCGCCGGAGAAAAAGTGACTTATTCTGCACCAATCTTTAATATTATAAATACCTCGCACGATATAATAATAGGATCGGGAATGTGAACTTCGAATACTGACTGGCGCTGGAGGCAGCCGCGGGCGCGTACGTGTGAATAGGCAGCGGACAGTTCGCGCTGCTCCGGTATTCTCTTGAGAATTTAATTTTTCACTCGGAGTCGGGGCGAGCAAAGCGACGAGTCTGAATACCAGACATGTGCTACCGTCTGGATAACGAGATGTAGGAGTTGAGTCCAGCTGTCGTAGCTGCAATTTCAGATTTACGCTTGAAATGGGACAGCACACTTTAAGTTAGATTTACGCGATAAATTTTATTTTTACGAATCATGTGATCCTTGCTAGCAACATTTAAGAGTACGTTGATATTTTTTTTATTTAATACCTTCAGTAAAGCTGCAGTTCTGATTCTGGAATTACGAATGAGAAATGAGAAACACTACGGCTTTAACAAAGGCTTTTTAATATATTATCCCCTGACCATCAAGTAACTACAATTTATGTGAAAACTGTCTAATTTTCCCTCAAATTAACTAAACAGTTTTTCTAATTATTCATGTAATATGAACGTCTATATTACGTCACCAATTAAAATTTAATACCGTTATCACTACTTTTAAAGATTTAGCTAATGATAGTTTTCGCTGCAGTTTCTCGGTTTCTCTTTTGATCGAAACCGTGGGAATTTTTACTTATTAATTAACATTATTGCAACGTCTATCTATAATAAATTAATAGTTTGAAAAAAAACATGCTTTTACAAAATACTGTACTAAAAACGAAAAAAAATAATTTACGAATCTGCTTTCTCTCTCTACTCAGTAAGGACTTTAGTGTAAACCGTGTTTGTTTTTATGTATAATATTTGACTTGATACTTAGGTTTCGTTGAATTGCAATATTTTCAGGTGGGCTATTAGCAAAGATTTGCTAATAGCCCACTTGAAGATGTTGTAATACAACGAAACCTAGGTCGCGATAAAGAACTTGAAGAAACTAGAAATAATACTACATCACGTAGTTTCATTTAATTGTGAACCGGAAGATTTAGTAATTATTTAATAATGATAGCATTGGCCGGTTGAATGTTCTGCTTACGTCATCGTTTGCATTTACTTTAGTCACTAATTATCTGCAATAAGGCTAGAAAGACGAATACTCTCTGGATTCATCGATTATATTATATTTAAAACAACCAGGTTATAAGCTTATTATTTCATCATTGCTTACTTTATTACGAGCTAAGCTCTTGAAGTAAAATAAACTGTCGAAATTTTCTCCTTAAAAAAATGTTTTTCCTCATAGAGTCTTAAAAACTTCGCTTAAATCCTTGTTGCATTATTAGTACTATAAACTTTAATTTGCGTGCAAGATCTGATTCATTGGCTTTGTCATAGTATTGCTTTGTAGTATAAATGTATAGAATACTTTCATACATGCGTATGCGAGAAATATCCGGCGGAATAAATATTTCAAATATTCGGGCTAAGCCTGTCGAATATTCGTTGCTACTCTGCTTTTGACCTTAATTTTTTTTAGCTCACGTTCCTTTATTCGTATCAATCAACGATTAATGTATAAATTAAATTTGTAATTGAAAAATATGACTTTTTTATGTTCTTTTTGCAATCTTTTTCTTATTTGTTTACTTTCTCTTTTTTTCCGATTTTCCATATACTACAGTCTCCTATATTACAATAATTTTACATTTGCAGTATTTTCGTGAATTGAAAGATTTAATTAATATATTTAATTGGGAGACAATTCATTTTAGAAATCGTTAAATAATAAGTTTCCAAAATGTATTTGAACAATGTAATAAAGGAGATCAAACAAATATCAAATAAGATAAGCGCCATCACTAAGTGGAAACATTATTTTGTATATGGAATACATCCACTTTACTTAAGACTCGAGCACGAAGGGTAGGTAAAATAGGTCACCATCTAATAACGCTTAATGTAAAAACGATAACGCGCGGCGATCCCGCCCCGCGTACCGCCGTTCGGATACCAAGACTCAGTGATAAAATGAAGCTGTACCCTTTTTGGGGATGTCCTCATTCAATAAGATAATGGAAACAGAGGGACGTAATTTGAGTTGTAAAAATGTTGCGTTTATTGCTCACGAGGGGGTAGTTGAAGTGGTAATCGGTTATGGTCTTTGGTTCGTTGAGTAAACGGAATTTATGGTAATTGTTAGTTTAAGGATTATATTGATGTCAACTATCGTTGATGGGATACGAGTGTGTTGATAATTTTATCTATGGGCGTAAAAATAATACACCTGCAATTTTTTCCATACTACGAGGCATATAGTGAAAGCTTTATCTTAACGCATTTTCTGCTAATTTAGATTAATATTGTATCTTAAAATTTTGAACACATTTTCAAGGAAATGTAATTTGTAACTATATGCTTTATTTTAACCCAATATGGACTAGAGAATAAAGAGCTTGTAATAAAAGTAAAGGTATATTAAATAAAATAAATTTATGTCGCCATTAAACTCGAAAAGCTGTACTGAAACAAGGCCAACGTATGAGATCTTACACTCAATTTAAGTAATGAGTAAACCAATGAAACAAGTTTTACAAATTATTAAATTTATCGACACTTTAATTTGAAACATTCAAGGTTTTAGGTACGTAATATGGTACGTCGACGATGCAAACTACATAGATTTCGGTGCAACAGGTACAAGGATAAAGCAAGGTTTTAAGGTTTGATGAAAATTAACCTTTTTTTCCTGAAGAGATAGTACATTGATAAACTTACAGGACACTTACAATTTTCAACCATTATACTGAAGAGACAACAGCTGAAATGAATAAAACCAATGAGGCAAGTGGATCACTCGATTCATTCGTGACAACGTTGTTAATTGTTAACGCTAGCGGGAAGAAATAATTATTTGTATTATTACCATAAATTATGCCACTACGAAGAACACAATGGCAATTGAAATTTATATTTAACACACAAGTCATATTATATAAAAAGAAATGAATATCCATTTGTTTAGTGTTCAACAAATAGAATATATTTTCTACGATGTCAGGCAAACCTTCCAGTCAAACGTTCATCTCTGCCTAGAAGCAGAATTTATTTGATGTAATAATAAAAGTATTTTTTTCAACTAGCAACGTATTTTCCAAAATGGTCCTTATCCCGAAAATATAAAACTGGACTAAAAATAAAACCATTGAAGTACAAATTGAACCTGAACACTAAGGATTCCATATTAAGACTGGTAACTAATAAATTTGCCATCTCAATTGACAAAGCTATTTAATTTTTTATATTCAATTAACAAAATCAAACTTCAATTATATAGTATCGTTACTTGTCACTTACTGCCAACATGTATTTAGATATAATTTTCTTTCCTTCTGTACTTTTTTGACTGAAAAATGGAGTAAGTTTCTATGAACCTTTCCCAGACTCAACTGGATGTAATAACTTTGTCGATACTTTTAAACTAGTAGATAATTACGATTATAAAAAAAATTAAAAGGAAAATTATCACTTAGCAGTTATAATTTGCTTTTAATTACGTTATTTGTACTACCATTGCGAATAATTTTAATACATTCAAAGATAGCGATTTACCTAGTAGGGGTGAGTCTAACAAAAATTACCACTCTGAAGCTAAATATTTCCTAAAACGATTCTTTTATTGGAAAAGTGTTTATGGGTATATCCCAAATATTTTTGATGAATTTATCCAACGATACCAAATAAAAAAATCACCCCGTTTTATGTAAAAGGGAGGTATTCTAATTAGTTCAAAATACTTTGTAACTTAGTAGGCGTTACAAATATATAATGTACTGTTTTGAATTTCAGTTTTATAGCACTCGTAGTGTGCGAGTAAAAGAGTAATATAAACATACAGATGGATATATTAAAAGCACAATTGTTTCTAATTTGGCTACTTGACATCACTTATTGCAAAAATAACATAATATTTCACAGTTAACTGATATCAATGCTTGTGACATTGCTAGTTATATTTGTTAAAAACATAAGGTACAAATATAAGGATAACATAAGGACAAAACAAACATAAGGACAAAAATTATAAAAAAAACACTGGCTTGTATGTGAATTAAACAGTTGTGATCGTGGTTGAATTTTTCACTTAAAGTTATATCAATAAAATTGAAGCTTACTCTGAATTTCAAATTGACTAATGTATCTGTCACAAAAAATATCCATCACCTGCCAAATAAATTTTCGTAGTCGTCTATATATTTATAAATTGTTGATATGGTTTAAGAAGTCGTGTCTCTGTGAAAGTCAGAAAAGGACCGCAGTTTAAAAAAATGGTAACCTTTTGGAAGATATTAAACAGAATATAGTATATTAAATACCGTAGTTTTGAAATAACATTTTATTTTGTCAATAAATTTAATTTAAAATGGTAATAAGGATTTGACGTAAAACAGGTAACGTAAAATATTAAAAAAAACATAAATTAATTTTCTCAAGAACCTAAGTTTTAAGGAAATATAGTATAATTTGAAAATAATAAACCATAATTAAGAGGAAGACACTTTCAAAACATTATCAACCTAAAGGTAGAATATTTTACGTACTTCATTCATCTTCCTTAAAAAATTCACACCTTTTAAAAAAGCCTCATATTTATGTGCATCGTACTAATAATTTTATTTCTTATTACTGCATTTGTTAACCAAAAGGATTTAATAGAATTTCTAGAAAATAGACTTCTGGGAACAATTTGAAATGTAATTGTTTCCAGGAGTTTTTACTGCACAATTTAAGTTGGAAAGCACAATTTTGACACACTCATTTGTGTAAACTTTCACAGTCGAAGCTTTAGGGACTACAACCGGAGTTGCAAAGCTTTCAATGGTCATTCCGTTTTCATTGTTCTAATAGTTTGTTTGGTTTATTGTTCAGAGGGAAATTGAAATGGTAATAGATTCACGAAACACCAAACTAACTCTAGTAATATGAACAAAACAAGCTTGTTTATTTTGTTTTACAATTTAGTAGAATTGCTCTTAAAGTAAAGAATTCTTAAAAAAAATCTAATTTTCAATTATGTATATCGGAGAACCCTTTCCTTTGGTAGCTGTTATTGTAATATCACCGTATAGAATCCAGTCTTAGTACAATGTTTCATTTTCAACGATATTTAGCTTGTGAATCATGTGATGGTTTTATTCGTGGTAAAATATGTTTGTAGTTTATTTCAATATAAATATGTTATCAATATATTCCACTTTTTGTTTTATTATTGAAGCACTTTAATTTTTTAATCCTTATTAAAATTAAACTTAGTATAAGAATAAATGACAAAAATATTCGAAAATTAATTTTAATTAAAACGAGATTACTCAGATTAGCAGGGAGATTTTAAATATAGTTTATCAAAATAAAGAATATGGCTTCTTATATATAAGAAGCCATATTCTTTCAAATTTTAAACGCAATTTTAATTCATTATTTTAAACGATTACTGATGAAGTAAATGAAATAGTTACATTTTTATAATAATGATACTAATTAATTAGTAATTTAACCCATAAACGGAATACGGTTACCAATAAATGTGCTATGCTAGTACTGGCAATAACAGTAAACCTACTGCTTAAGGAAATTAAATGAGATGCTGCGAATGAGGTGATTATTGAAGTAAAATATATTAATATAATTTAAAATTAACTCCAAGCATGATTAAATAGTTCTTATTAGTTATTTGCGGCTGTGTTTAAAATGCTAGTGTGATTTTAAGTATTTCACATTCCGATATTCATTTAAAAAAAGATATGTGTTTATAAATGAGAAACTATTAAATGACTGAGATGCAGCTGAAATATTGTCTACACTCTTCTTCCTTTTTTCTGAATACCATAACAATGTTTCCAGGCTCCTATGTCGACCAGAAGAAAGGATATTTTAAGAAAACTTTATTCCATTAGGCCAATTCTACATTTGCGACAGAATTTTGACTTCGATTATTTTTTGTTTCTTAATTGAAAACGCAAAAATAGAAGCTTTGCCGTTATAGGTGACGATCAACGTCCTTTACTATGTTCCGTACTATGTCACCTCGTTCGCGAATAAAACATAAAATATAATTGAATTTCACTGTCAGTTTGTCTTTTTGGAAGGAATTTTCGATGATTTGGTTGTTGTATATTTCATGTTGCTTGAAAGTCAACAATAATCATAGTTTAATGATTAAGAAGATATACAATTTTTTTTGTGTAACGTTATGAGTACCCAATGCTAAAACATGATGATAATTTTATTACAAAAACAATTAAAGCAGAATATACTCTAGATTCCGTTTTGAGACAAAAAAATGTAAACTAATTATTTGTAGGAAAGGAAAAAAAAGCTAAACCTAGGCAGATTTTAAAAAATTAACTTATGGAAGCGATACGAAAGTTTTGAAATATTTTAATATCGGAAACTTCTTTGAATTGTGGATAAAATAAACTATACAATTAATCTATTTCAAATCAAACGATTACTATACAGCATATTCACTACGTGAATTATTGTGGATCGATTTCTCATACGCTGATCTTATAGATATATCAAAATTACTAAGAAAGAGATATATTAAAACTTACAACTTGTAAAATCAAGAACTTTTATGAAAATAAATTTACTGATGCTTTTTGCAGGCCGTCAAACTTGCATTCATAAACATACACGCACATTTTGACACGGAAGCACACATACTCACACTTTAAAAATGTAAAATCTTTTATCAAAGTAAGGCAGTGTATCTACTCAAAAGGACAGGAAGCCTCTATCAAAAGTTTCAGCTAAATGAAGATGCATTTTCCTTTCCTAAATTTATTATTGTAGTCACTACCCATCAATTATAACGAAAACATTTTTTTCGTTTCCTTATGACAAATTTCATTTTCAATTTACTCATAATATGTACACGTATAACGCCCTCGTCTCTTCGAGATGCGTGGAAAAATAAGAAAATTACATTATCGCAAAAAGGAAAAATTGTATATGAGCGGCATCAAAGTCTCGATGCTCTTCGGCACGGTTTATCGCGGGCGTGTCATGTGACTTGTCGAGGTGCGGACGCGGACCGCGACGTGACGAGGGGTAAACGAACCCACAATGTACGGATAATCGGTTTGGCATAACTTTTCTTACGTTTTTCATAGTGACTGTTCATTATACCACCGTAAAAAGGGACGTTTTAATAAACCTGTGTAAAAAAATTAATTAAATGTTAAAGAGAATTAATGTGCTGTATATATATAGCAACACTATAACCTCCCCGGGACTACCTTACAGTTTATATGAAGCGCACCAATAAATTAGAGTGTATCTTGTAAATAGGAGGAAACATTGTTTTGAGATAGAAATTATGTAGCACTTAAAAATATTTATTTAATTATGCTCTTGCTTAGTTAAGCAATAAGTAGGAGCCGTATGTTCTTCAAAATTGCAAATTGTGCACGTAAATTAATTGACACTGGCGGTGCGTTATATTAAGTAGTAATAGATACCACTTAAATTTTTGAGTTTCTGTAAAATCAAGTAACTCATTAAATTTCACGCTTATGTGAAATATATTTGTATTTAATAATATCACGGTAACGGCATTGTATAAACGATACGTGGAAAGTTAAATATAAAGTAACCCATGCTTTGAAAATTAAATTCGTTTAATCTGAATATAATATTAAGTAGTTTATTTATATAAAATAAAAATCGTTGTGAACACAATGTTACAATTTATATTAATTATAACCTGATTGTAAAAGTATAATTTAAGCGCGTGGCTCAGAAATTAAATTTGAAGAATATTTTCAATAAATGTATAATATATTCATATATTAGTTGACAAATTTATTTAGGATTATAGAAAGTAATAATAATTATATTATTTCAATTTTCAACTTTAACACCAGCAGGGGACAGGCATGGCCATTAATTTTTTCTGATAACTACAAACTATATAAACTTACTGCATTCTTCGTCTCAGTAGCTGAAGATACATAGGCACATGAGCCAGTAGTGCGTCGACTACAGTGACGTACGAAGTTGTTATTTTATAGGAAATTTAGTGTTCCAGGCTTTGCCTGTCTCCCGGGTGAATAATTTAGCGTATTTATAAAGTTAATTGATTAGTTTTACATTGTTTTATTTTTTGTGAAAATAAAATACATCATGGCGTTGCCATCTTGTCGCAACGTATCGTTATCGGTCTATAAATATATTTCGTATTTATTAATTTGTTACCGAAATGGATAATAAGTTAGAACGACAGGTTACTGACTGATCTCAAAAAAACCCCATTGAAAAGAAATAGAAGAGGTGTAAGAGGATAGTGAAGATGAGAAAGATAATTTTGAAGAGTTGATACTTGAATTAGAGTCAGAGCAGAAAGAATACGAGGTTTCTGATACGGTCAGATACTTAAGTTAGGTATGTAGAAGTATGAAAGTTTGAACGAGGATACTCCACTTTTTCAGCTTCACTATTTTTCCACAATAAAAAGTATAAATGGGAATTGTAAGAGATCACTTTTCTAATATTAAAAAAGGGAGATTAAATTATTTTACGTTGATAACCATAGTTAAAAAGGGAATAAATATAAATTATAAGTTATTTAGAATTTTATTTATTTTTGGAGTAAATAAATACAAAACAAGCATTTCCATACATTTGTGGGACAATAAGTTAATAATTACAGAATTCCAGTTAAGTTTATTAAATTTTTATATCTATACGTTTATTGATATTTAATGATATCATCAGCAATAACAGTCGCCTCTTATCACAATGAAACTATTCATTGTTTTGGATCTTCTACAACTTCAAATAAATTAATGAGTTTTTATTCTAAATTTATCCAACTCTCTTAAAGGAAAGATACAGAGTTTTTCACTTCTAATCAAACCAATCACCAGAAAAGATAATGAAGTCGGCTTAATATTATAACGGCGGTAAAGCCAAATTCAGTTCATCAAATCATGACGTCAAATGTGTTAAAAATTAGAAGACAAAGATCATAAGTCCTCTTTTTGTCTCCTATGTTAACGTGAGAGACTGAAAAATGATGTCAAAAATTGTAAATCAAGTCTAGATTAGGTTTTTGATATTAGAATATTATTTTTTGTTCTTATGAGAGAAAAATTTCCATAAAATTTGTCCTTCCAATTTGGGCCACTCTTCTAAATCGCATGTATTATAGTAAGAATTAAAGATTGAGGAATTAGGAACATGGAAGATTAATAGAAATATGTGTATTATATAAAGAGTATAAGTGTTGTCCATCGTTTTACTTCGCTAGTCTGAAAAATGAACTTGGTTCATGACTCAAGATGATACGCAAAATCGTGAAAGGTTCAAAATTTTAATATTACAATGCCAATTAAAAACGTTACTTAATACATTTTGTCTACTTTTAGGACGTCACTTTCATCATATACTTTCTTTTAATATAATTTAAAGCGCCTAATGACATAGCACGTGATATAAGTAAACTAAAAGTAGAGTAAACTAATGTTTGTCCGCTGGTCGAAATTCGACAGTAATGTACTTACCTACTCATTTTGTTGATAACATTAGTAGGTGGGCGAAAGTAAGTTAATTAAGCTTGCTGCTACAAAATTTTCCCTTGGCAACAATTGTATATTAAACAAGCTGGCAGATTTCTTATTTTGTAACAGGTGTATATTAAGCAAACTGTATTTCCCTAATATATAAAACACAGATATATTAGACAAAATATAAAATAAATACTCCACAGACTATTGAAAAAGGAACATTTGAAATCACGCAAAATTCACAGCCCGAAACTCATTCAGTCAATCTGTTATTTTAAAATTATTTTGCGACAATCTCTATCATGTGCGACTGTTGACCACTGATTATTACGTCTTTAACATTGACAGTATTAGAGTAAACAATGAACATTTTACTGTTGAACGTAAACAATGAAACGTTTTGAAAAATTTCCAACACTGGACAAAAACTTTAATATTGTTCGGTATGACAACATGCTTTACGAGGAAAAATGTTTTTGTTTTATCCATTATTTTTTTCGGACACACAGTTATTGACTTGATTGTTTTAGTATTGGCTTTACTTATGATAAGAAAATACGACCGTTTTAATTTTAAGTTGTTTAGAAACGTATTTTATTGACATACATACATACATTATATTATATTTTCGTTATAAAACCTTTGTTAACAATTTATCGTTCAAATTTGTTTAACGAATTGTTCCACTCTAACGGATGAATATGTTATTTTCTATCAGTTTTTTGTTTATTTTCCAAACGCAAAGAAACAAAGTTATCGTTCCGAAAATGACTCTCCACACTTTGATATGTTTTCGCGTAAGCTATATGTAGTAATAATTGGGATGTATTTTAAGATACAATTTAATTTATTTGTAAAACATATCATATACAAATTTTATCTTTTTGCGGCCCTCTTCCATATAAACTTTAACTATATCAAATCTCACACTCCTCCGTGCACGCAATATGCCTAAAAATGATAAAACGTATTCTCTTCGCATATTAATATATAGATTTACGAATGTGGAAATTTTATAGCCAGTTTTGTCCAGCATATTGCTAATAAAATGTTGTTTATTTTGGATATAACCTACTGGTTACGGATTAATTTGGAATTACCGTATGACCTCTTTGAACGTCATGCTAATTTTGTTACCAGAATTCAATTTGTCTTAAATACTTGATAGCATTTTTTGAAGGAATGTTCAATTTATGTATTAACAAAATGTAAATATTCAGAATGTGATACAAACCATGCTTGAATTGCAATATAAACATGGATGAATTAAAAATATAATTAAAAAATCATCTAAAGGACTATTTCTTAAACAACCTTAGAATAAATAAAATGATTATTTGACATTGACAATCTTTGACCATGAACGGAAAGTATCTCATATCTTTTAGTAATACAAAAGTTCCGGTACAATAGACAAGTTTCTTCTAGTATGTCACCCGTAGTACCTCTTATGTTCTCTTACAACAACCCGCCACCACATCTAGCATGTTGAACACAGTTTAATGTGACGATCTCGAAATTCAATAAAAACAAGAAAGCACTTGGAAAAAAAAGAAAAACTTACGCCTGAGCGTGAAACTTCATATTGTCTTAAATATTTACGAGTTTTTCCAACGAAAGTAATGAACTTGTTCCACGCTTCACCTGACTTTATAAAATATTTATTGACGCGGGGCGGAATAGAAATGAGAAAGTGAAATATAAATATTTTAATACAGTGAAAGCGGTTTGGAAACGAAATGACAAAGAATATAATATCCTGTCATCTGCAATAACGAATTGGTGGAATTATGTACGTCTAACGGCTTCTAGTGAAAATCAATGGAGTTTTCTTAACGATATCACGGAAATGGGGTTTTTTATCGATATCACGGAACTATATTAACATAAAATTATAACTTTATTAAATATTAAATTTATACATAAGACAATATATCTTGTGTACATTTAATATTAGCAAAATTATTTTGGATATATAAATAAAGTACAAAAAAGAATATAAGTTTTTTTCATATTTTTGTGTTTTTATGTTTGTCTTTGGTCGGAGTTTTTAGTATTTCACAGTTTTTGGGACCTAATCTGGGAGATTCATGTCATTTCCACATAATGCTGGAATGAAGTTTTGTCTGCTTTTCCATTGTTTCGTGGCAAAATTGCCAAAACGAAACAGTAATGGAATCACTTAGGTTTCCGTTCGTATATCAGAGATAACTTGCCCAGAAAACGTCCTTCCGAAAAATTTTAAATTTAGCACAGTAATAAAAGGATAATTTTGATTATGGTGGTTAATTCCAGGATATCAATTCGGAAAAATAATGTTTTTGTGTTGGATATCAAATGAAAATTTATGAAAGATAATTTTTAATAAATTTTTTAAATATTTTTTAGGGACAAGAATAAAAATTGCAGTCACTAGAAGGATTGCCCATAAAAGTCTGAAAAAAATCATGAACATTTGAAATTAGGTGTATATTGAACGAAAATAATCAGGATTGAAAAATTCCAGCACGATTAATTTTTATAAACAATTTAATTGTTTATATCCTTATAAAATCCCTATAACCATTAGTTTTCAAGAAAAAGTTTAATAAAAAAAAATATTTTCTCCATGAAACGAACAAATTTTACCCTTACACCTTTTTAAAAAAAACGGAAACGCTGTGTCACGGCATTGCTGCGATCGACCCCGGATAGCGTGGGGTAAATGAGTCCCTTACATGCACTAGGACGAATTGCATTACTATTAATATTTAAGTGGAGCATTGATGGCATGGAAAACTAATTGTTCCCGTAGAGCTTGCGCTTGACCGATTTTGTTTCTTCACCTCATTATTTAATAGCACAGCCTAGAAAGTACTAAATATATTTTTGGAACATTTCCCTACTACAGTAGTTTGGGCTTATCAATAAAATAGTTTATACTACATTTTATTTCAACGATATAAATATAAAAAGAAAAAATAACTTGGAAACAATTAAGTACTTTCAATTACTATGAAAAAACTACTCTGTTAATACTTTTTAACACCAAAAAGTCTAAAAAAGAATTAAAAATAATATTATAATATCCAGTGAATTAATCTTTTAATAGTACTTCCAACCAATACCAATAAACGGAGTTAGATTTAAGGTAACTTCCGCTATCAATGCCTATATTAATCATTAATGCGAAAATACTTGCAGATAAAATCTAGTTTTACTTTTTTGAAATACTGTTTCGAGCAAAATGAGCATTATCATAAAAGTTAAAAACTGTTTTTTATGTCATTTTTCTGTTTGAATTCTTAAAAATTTAAACTCAATAACTATTGCAGTAGTGACAGAATAAGATATTCTTACATAATCTTCAGTTTTTGCTTCGAATAAAGCCAGTATGATATATATCTAGGTGTATTTTTAGAATGGGCGAGTTAGAATAATCTTTAAAGCAACACTTGTTATTCTAATGTGTTTTTGTATAATAAGTGTTACGATGATTATAATAACTATTCTAATTTTATTTTATTCTGACGTTTACTGTAATTAGTTTCTTTTCCATTTTTCTCTTCCATACAAATGCGTCATTGATTTATATCAGAAATATACGTGTTTTTAAATATGAGTAGTATATGACTGATGCTGTGTGTACGAGTGTTTATAGCACGATAAATTCCATACAACTTAGCAAGATTTGACGAGATATTCTTATGCAATTCCATTATTCAAATTATACTTTTGTAAAAAACCGTCATCTTGAACCAATTTTGAAAAAAAAATGTTTGAAAAATGTTAGTGTAGTGTTAAGTAAAATAAATCAAGAGTAGAAGAAAAGAGTAGGAAACAAAATTAGGGATTTATCGTGCAAGCAAGTTTAATTTCGTTCTTCATATGTCAATTAACATGGTAATATGATAAGATTAATTTAGATGCACGAAATTTAATAATGTATTGTTATAGTTTTTTTTTAAGAAAAGTACACTGTATTCATGACTTGTCTAACTCTCTATAAGTCTTCCTTAATTCTTATTGAAAATCGCGAGGTAAGTCGCCCTGCGAAGCAGCATTACTTAGTCACACCGTAATACTCTGATTGAAATATTATAAGGAAAACAATAACATGGAGAAACCAAAGTTTTATCATCAAAGTTTTTTTTCATCTTTTGAAATTCTGTGAATAAGATAATTTGAATCTTTTTGTAATAGTAGGTAACAACATAAAACGATTTTTTTTGTAGCTTCCATCTACTGCGCATAATTAATTACAATACATTTCTTATTTCGTTAGAATTTTGTGAAATTTATTTGAAAGCCGCATTAAGAAAAGAATGTCTGTTATATTTTATTTCTATAATTAACTGTGGAATATACTGCTAAATGATTTTATATATTATGAGAAATGAGAGTTTATACTAATCAATTTGATCCATTAATTTTTAACATGCACACTTTATTCTGCTCAACTAAATTTCTTGAAAACACAGTGCGATTAAAAGTTTCAGACTCCAAAAATCCCTTTATGTATTAGGAAAATCGTTCTTCAAAACCATTAAATCAACCGAATGAACATTTGTCATTTTTGACCCGTACCCAATTTCAATAATCTAATTTTAATAAAACTTTAGGTTTAAATATTTCAGGGTTTCAAAAGTAGTTTCAAATATATAATAGCACACCCTATATTTAAATTTGAATCATAATATATTTGTTTAAAAAGTAAGTGTTCCAAAATAAATAAGTCGACCTAATTTTATAAAAGTAAAAAATAAACAACAATTAGTATTGCTGTTGTTTTGTTGCATGTAAAAAAATACGAACGATATTAGCTTCGAAATTTACAGATAAATTAGTTAATTTTTGTTAAAAAACGAATTTAATTTTCCTTATCGAAGTAATAAAATATGCGTAGAGCAACCCTATGTATAATACATTTAATAAGCAACCAATTTATTTATTTTATTGTTGTTGCCGTTATCTTCAGCTTGTTATATTAAGAAAAAAGCTTCTTCAACATAATGTAACAATATTTTAATCCGATGAGCTTAGAATATCAAAAAACATTTGTTTTACAATTAAACAAAACCAACTGTCAACTTCAATCACTCACAATGTTTAAAACATCGTATGGATCCACCAAAACCCCCAAGTTGAATCACCCTAGTGAAAAACCACATATTATACATATTTTTGTTCGTGTAAAAGGATAAACTAATAAAATAAGGTCAGAGCGCTACGTCCCAAAAGGACCCTCGTCATTCCAGCTGTCAATTAATTAGCCTTGCCTCATGCCCCAAAAGCAAGGTCAGGGGTTTGAAGGCAATATTACTAGTAAATTTTATATTTCTAAAGACGAATATTTTGCGTAGAGTTGTAATTAGTTAGCAAGTGAAGCGCAGACTGGAACTTTATCTGGAATTGGCCTAATCTTGTTCCGTTTTTATGAATAATAGTATTTGGGCAATAATACGTTTTTATGGAAATATCTAAAGAGGAAAAAGTATTGGAAAATATTGACATTCTCTCTTAGGACTGACAGAGAAAGTAAACTTTGATTAACAAAACATGATGTAGTTTATTCAAAATTATTACCGAACAAATACGTGTCGAAATAATATAAAGTAAAATTACCCATTGACTATACCTCTTTAAACTTTTGAAATAAGTTAAATATAATTAATTTAATTGAAGGTTTTAATTAAATGACATTATGAAAATGATTCCATATTTTTCAATCCCACGGTTGGTAAATTAGAAGTGTATTGCGAAAAGCATTGCCAGTCAAGTTTAATATTTCGTTAAATTAGAGGTATATTGCGAAAAGCATTGCCAGTCAAGTTTAATATTTCGTTAAATTAGAGGTATATTGCGAAAAGCATTGCCAGTCAAGTTTAATATTTCGTTAAATTGGAGGTGTATTGCGAAAAGCATTGCCAGCCAAGTTTAATATTTCGTTAAATTAGAGGTGTATTGCGAAAAGCATTGCTAGTCAAGTTTAATATTTAGTTAACAAAGTTGAATAATTGATAATTGCATATGAAAATTCAATGAACATTGAATATTCCACAATCATTATTTAATATTTCAATACTTAAAATATTTTTATGTTTCTTATTAATAGATATATTATATGAAGAATCTAATTTCATGCATATGCGTCTTAAGCTGTAGATATTGTTAAGTTTTGACAGTAAGAAGCTGTAGAAATTGTGAAGTTTTGACACTTAGTAGGTTCCTTCTTAGCCGACCCTAAAATGGACAGGTAATAATATAAAGCTTTGTGACTACAAGTGTATAATAATTGAAAAAGTTTACATTCTTAAAATAGACCACCAAGAGAAATCAAGTTGGAGGAAATAAAATGGATATTACACACAATTAACAAACTTAATTTTAGTGTCAGGATACTTAAAGAATTTTTTGGTCGTTTATATATTATTAAGATAGAGAAATAAATATGTCAAAATATAATAAATATTTTAAGATATAGAGAAATAAATATGTCAAAATATAAAAAAAACAAGAAACGGTGAATTTTTGTGTAAAAATCTGCAGGAAATAAATGTAAATCTTTGTATCCATTTAGTGATGGCTCGCGCTTAAAAGTAGGTAGTTATTTTACCTACATATAAGAAAATTTATTATATTATTTTATAAATTTATTATATTATAAAATTTTCTTGTCTTTCAAACAAAAACCCAAGTTTAGAATTTGTATCAAATTAATATTTGAGAATGAGTGATTTTCGAGTAACTAAGCTATTTTTGAATACATACAAGTAACTGAAACAATTGAGCGTAGATTAGATGTTAGGTTGACTTATTACACGCTCACAACAACAAACTCAATACCAATTAAACTCAATGAATGATTATTTATAATCTTATAGATAACATGTGATTTAGATTACTTATGTATATAATATTAATATATAAGTTAGCAATTACGTAACATTTTGTCTAATTAAATAATATAGCGACAAATTGTTCCATACTTATTAAACCACCATTCACAATATTAACTTTCAAATCTCCACTCTGACTGGGATTAGAGAATATAAAGTACAAAAACAATACATATCTAAGTAATGACGATCGACTTCATTTTGCTCAAAATAATCAGATGAAGAATATAAATCTTGATAATATTATATCAAATTCGTCAAGCCGACTAACGACCTGCCAATATAACACTCCCACGTTACGCAAGTTCGCTGAAAGATCTCACAAGTACTATTGTTAATTGAATGAACGATTTGTCCGTACAAATATAAGAAGCCGAAGGCGGAATGTATGTTTGAAAGAGGGACGAAACAAAGTTGCGGGTCGCGTGCGAATTGTGGCTTTGACGAAACTTTTTATGGATAGGTAATACGATCAGGAAAATGTTCGCGGCTAGGCGAGTCTCAGGTGTATGAGGGCGAAGGAAAGTCGTTGGATATTATATTATTAATACGTTTATCCTCATAAGGGGTTAAAGACCGCAAAGTGACGAAGTCTCGTATTTTGTGTAGTTCGATGATATCAAGACTTATTGGGCTGACATCGATGAAATTTCATGAAATAAACACTTATCTATTTATCTTTATGCGAGTTAGTAAACGCACATGGTGAATTTTCGATCTTTCTATTGGTATTTAGGCTACTGTCTCCAAAGTCATATACCCGGTAAAGGAAACAGCACTTGGTAAACAGATTTCACTACCATATTCAGATGTATATATCTCGATCCTTAGGATTTTTGAGCACTTAAAATATCTGGTCTATAAATATCCTAGCTTAGGCGTAATGACGTGATCTCGTTCTGTACTCATATTACAAAATGCATGGTGTGTGTTAAGAATTTTATTCTTTAAAATATGTCAAATTTACAACACGTACCTGCCACATATTGCAAAACTTTCTCGTTAACTGTATTTGTAAAGAAGTGGGAAAACCCTACTGCGCCTAATACCTGTATAGACCGAAAGACCAACATAAACATATATTGTTTTACATTATGAATTATCTTCGCTGGTTTTGCTGTTCATTAGGTGCAATAAAAAAGATTAAAAAGGACTAAACATCCCGAAGGCAGACAAGTAGCCGCCTCACCACGACAGTTTAAGAGATTTTAACCAATAATATAATTTAATTTTAAGCTCCGATATTTTTTTGTGAATTTAACAAAATTTGTAAACGACACTTTGATCTTGGCAGTCAAACAGTTGTCACCATTTTAATAAACAACGCATATTCAAAATCTGTGTCAAATAATACATTTTTTTGTTAGTGTCTTAATAGAATAAGTCGCTAGTGTCGTAACAGTCTAATAATACACAATTAAATGAAACTACGTGATGTAGTATTATTTCTATTTTCTTTAATTTCTTTACCACGACCTAGGTTTCGTTGTATTACAACATCTTCAGGTGGGAAGATACCTTTGCTAATATCCCACCTATATTTTTTTTTCGTTGTATTACAACATCTTCAGGTGGGATATTAGCAAAGATACCTTTGCTAATATCCCACCAGATATCTTTGCTGATATCCCACCTGAAGATACAAATATATTAAATAGTCTAATAATAATTAGATATTGTTATTTTACCTATACGCCTCATAACAGTATGGTTAAGTGAATCAAAATAAGGGCAATTAGAGGTCCTTTCTCTTTAATTTAATACATTTGTATATATCGTTTCTAATATGATTTCCTGATTATTCGAATAAGTAATCACTATTTCTTGTATCTTAATGACTATAACTTGGTTTTTGAATTATGTTCTAAAATAAGTGGTTTGGCGTAATACCTACATTCTCGTGTAAAAAAACGACTCAAATTGTGTAAAAATAATCCTTTAAGTACATACATGTAAATACGTAGGAACATAAGCACACATAACGTACGCACGCAAAGTCCCATGCATACGTATGCACACTTTTACACTCTCGTACACACGCGCGCTTGCTTATGTAATATCAGTCGCCCACGCATATGCACACATACGCAGACACACATACACACATATCTATTTACGTAGCTGTGCTCGCTCGCATACACACACTTTTGTCAAATTAAAAAAATCTTGTTCTTCAATCGATCAGTCAGACAATTTTTGAAGGGTTGGGTTTCTCTTTGGAAGGGGAATAAAAAAACTATATATACATCCTTAGTTACTTATAAAATAATAATTATTTCTTATGTAGTCAACATTTAGTAGAATACAAAACATAAATGCATTTACTTATATTTTTATTTTAGCACATTCCCATATTTTATGTTGTTACTTACTTATCTATAAGATAATTATTTAATATAATTGATTGAAATAAAATTTTACTTTTAAATAATAATATAAATCTATCAACGATATCTTTTTAAAAATATGTTATGAATTAAATTAAGTTTATTTCGATTTAATTAAAAAAAAATAATAGTCAACTTAAAATATCACCCATTTATTATTTATGAATGATTACTAAACCCTTGTTCTAATTTTATTGTAACATTGTTCCGTTTTCTAATAATGATTTCTACTATGGGACTATTCCCCATAGTACAAATCATCGCCCCTCAGTAGGTTTATATATATATTATATTTTATACTATTTCTTATATATATATTTTATACTATTTCTTATCCTGCGGTGCCAGTAACTTAAAATTTTATTCATGATGACATTTAAAGATTGCTTTGGCGGAAAATAGGTTCATTTATGGATTTATGCCGAACCTCCCCTCAATACAAACATTACGTGGTATGCGTGGCTTTCCATTTAATAACGTCATTAATATAGTAAAGGGTGTTAGTACCCTTATGATTTCCGAAAAAAACGAAACGCTCTTGGGTGTTTTAAGCAAGAACGTCTTTGAATAACTAAAAGTTTAAATGTTGCAGTTTTTTAACTCGTTTTTAACACGTCAACGTGGTGCATCTTATTGAATTTTATTACAAGAAATACATATTTTGAAAAAAAAACACTACGTTTGAATTTAATAAGCAATAAATTTCGTAATTTAATATGCCAATCACGTAACATTAATAATTGTTTATTATTACTGAACTAGGTCATATGTTTCTTTAAAAAAAATACGTCTCACACGTTGTAACCTTTTCAAGCTCCAGACTTTTAAAGTAAGTTAAACTACTGTAATAAAAATATTTTAATTATTGGAAGTGAACGCTTGTGAAATCTAAAATGTAGTTATCCATAAAGTCATTCACATATTTTATTTGGATAAAAAATGGAAAATTTCGAATACATGCTTTCAGTACTTTTTTGAACTAAAATAGCTTGATTTGAGAGTTCAAATGTTACTTTCAGTGAGAGACACTTTGAGGCCATCTGACCTCATTCCTATTAACCTCGGCAGAAAATTATATTTGTTTATACCCAGTCTTGAAGTTATCTACTTTCAATTAGGAGTTTAGAATCTTAAAATATTTATCGTGTAGTCTTTTTCAACTTAAGTAATTATTGTTTTATTTGTTTCGATATTGTGAAAATTCTATGAACTTTTTTGCATTTTTCTGAATTTTTAATTTACAAAAAAAAACGAGTGCTGCATGGACTCGTGACAAAACTTCAAACTCTTCAGAAATAATATGATCACATTTTTATATGATAATTATTGATTTTTTTTGTAGCAGTTATTATCTTCCCATCCTACTTCTTGAGTTTATTAACTTAAATAGTTACTTTAAGATAATCAAAGTAGTCTATAACTTTGTTATTTATAGATAATTTTTGTCACTGGTCATTAATTGTATATATCTCATTTCTGCATGTAATTTTTAAGAAAATGCCACAAATCATCACGATCACTTAAAGTTTTTATAAACTCATTTATATAAAATCTTAATTTTTTCATGCAAATTTTGTTGTTAACACTTGTATGAATCAACAAATAGATGGCGCTTGGAAAGCATTAAAAATTAAGTATGGTGAAATTACTACTTTCCTATAATGTTAATTGTGTAATGTTTGAGAGCAATTTTTAACAAAACTAAAGGGTAATTTTTTTTTTCAATTTGTTAATATAACATCATTTAACATCGACTTAGTTTTATAAACAAATCGTTTGACGCTTTTTTTAAATAAAATGAAGTGTGATGAAATTTTTACTTTTGTGTATACTTGTATTGATGATTTTATTATTTTTAAAAACGATTTTTACAAAAATTAAAAGATAAATATTTTTAAATTATTTAAATAAATTAAAAGTTTACAGTTTCAATAATATATGTGAAAAAATCAGTGAATTTTCTCGACAACTTGTTTTTCACGACAATACTGTAATATTTTAAGTTACGTAAATCGATTGATACACGTAACATAAATTCCTCGCACACTAATGAACAACCGATAACCTACATTCATTACCAGCAATGATCATTTAACTTATTCAATTACGCATAAAGTTAGCCAGCATATTTATGCTAGCCTATGTCTTTTACATTCAAAATAGCTGACTGACTGTTTAAACAAACCTCTCGCAACATCCTAAACCTATAAAAATAAATCGTTTCATGATATAAGCACTCTTAGAGAAAGAATTTTTAGATATATATGGAATGAAATGAGATGAAATATATTCTCACAGATTCTGATATATCTCATGAGCCCAGCAAAAATTTACTTCATTTTCTCTTATAAAATTTTGGATAACTTTTATAAGAAAAAATAAAGTATGTACATTGAAAGGAGTTTTACTTTTACCTTCAAAATTTTACCTCTAAAAAGAAAAAGGAGACTAAAAGTGAATAGGGGTAAGAGGTTAAATACGTTAACGAATACCTTTCATTTACTATAGTTACACAACGTAGTGAAGATGATTTATTTTCAGTAAAGGACATGAAAAGCTGGCAAAAAAAAATAAAAAAAATAAATTGATTACATGGATAATAATAAAGCACTTTATATACTGCTATTTTGCGTACATATTATATACATTAACGTACCGTATAAAAGTGTTTATAGATTTTTTTACGCCTGACATTTCTTTTAAATTTGGTTTGTATAGAATAAACGACAAATATATTACTTAATAACATGCAGAATATATATAATTATGATTCGCGATGAATCAGTTAACTGTAGCAGATTCTTAAATATATAATTAGCGTTTTGTACTGGTGAAAGAAAAAAAACGATACAAAATATTTAGCAGCAGTGTTTCAACTTTCTATTTAATGCTAAGTTCGCCATATCTAGCGAAACTTATATTGTAATATAAATATTAATGAAAATTGCGCTTTTCACGATTTAATGTTGTTTGCTTCTAAAATGTTTTGCATTATAAACGAAAGCATGGAAGTTTCCTTGATAGGTAATTTTTAGTTCACAAGCTGCTACTCATTGACCCCCTGGTCCATCAAAATTATCTCCACTGTCTAGAAATGCCTACCTGCTTAAAATATACTTTAGTAATGTAAAACACCCGCAGAATATCACCTACAAAGTATAAAATTCGGTCATAAATCAATTATTAAGCCATTGGGTATAATGGTTATTGGCGTGTAATTACCAAGAAATTTAAAAAAATTGAGGATTGCAACTTTGTAAGGAGTATGTTAACATTCCCTTTCGGAAAATTATGCATACAAAAAGCACATTTTTTAACTCTGTACTTTTATAATGAAAGCGTACTAGTTATATTTGAATACTCTTTACAAAAGAGTATATTATTTGGAGCAATTTGTGATCGCATCTTATTAATGTCGGTTACACAAGGCATGAATATAAAAATAAATATACGTACAGTTGTATGTAGTTAAAGTTTGATGTTCCAATAAAATGTTATATAGATACTACAGAACAAAAATGTTTACATATTTTATTTCTGAATGGGCTGAATTATTGTAAACGAAATGTGGAATTTATTGTAAATCAAGATCATTAAAAACAACGTTGACTCTTTCCTGCTACCAGCAAAAATATTGAAAAGAATTGAGATAAAGCATCAAAACTGATATCGTAAAAATTTATTATCTTTAGTTCAAATGCAGAATTTATATCTTTACACTTCATAAATTTCGTATTGTAGCCATTGAAAGCGTTAACCCATGAACGTGTCAACGAACCGTATTTTCCAGTCTTTGTAGCTTTTTCTTGATATTAGTGTTTATATACACACATAAACACACGCGCTCGCACACAACCTGTGTGTATATATATATATGTGTGTGTGTATATATATATATATATATATATATATATATATATATATATATATATATATATATATATATATAATGCAGGTGTGTGTGTATCACAGTGGCAGAAATAGGAATAATGCCGAAAAACCGTGTTTACTTTAAAAATGTATAATGTCAATATAGGTTATTCTGTTGAACAAAAAGTCAGCCGCGCTCTTTTAACACTCACGCACTATTGTTATATTAAAGCAAACCAAAGGCTTCTTATGCATACAGCTTTCCTTCGGGATTCCACGTCATCTAAATCGTATTGTACTTGTGTATGTAAATTTACTATTATTAAGTATAAATTTAGGGTGTTCACAGTATCGACCCGAACGTCGATAACTTTTGCGTACACGTTTAATATGTCCATAACCACTATGTCTATCCAATAGTGCGAAGCCATAAGGTGCTATCAATCGGATATCAAATATATGGGAATGTCAAGATAAAATTGGTTTCGAGTCGATTTTGATTTGAATGTGTCATACGACCTTTATAATGTGTAAATAAACACATACTTTGAATTAAAGGTAAATAATAAACAAGACGCCATGAAACTGAAATCGACACTATAAATTATGTTATTAAAAGCAATGAGAATAAAAAAATAAGTCTCTATATTTAAAACTTCGACAAAATTAAAAAAAAGAAAATGAAATTAATGCGTGTAGGATGCATATTAATTTTGGGGTTCAATAGCAAGGTAAAATAAAGCAGAAAAGATTAAATATTTAATAGACTTTATAGGTTTGTTATTGTAATTAAATGAAAAAATTTCAACTAGAATGATTGTTAGGGGGTAGTATTATGAAATTTTCCACATTTTTAAAAGATGCTCATTAAACAAGAGAGAGGTGGATGAATAAGGTATTTGAACTATAAATATTCCATGACATTTTAATTGTATTTGTTTTCACCTACCCCAGAATAAAAACATCCATCTTATAGTTTTATGTATCTGATGATGCCTCAAAAAAATGATTTACCCTTTGAATTGATTAAAAACATGAATCTGTGAAATGTAATTGAAAAATATTTAAAAATGACATAGTTACAGCCCAATGATAAATGTATAGTAAACGTACGAACGGATATGATGAAATTATGGGGTTCCTAGTTTGCTACAGAATTCTAAAAAGAGCACAGCCTAAATTTTGATGGATATAACATTGCATTTAAGACAACTAAGCCTAATAAATTTAATCAATAAAATACTTTAATACTTCCGTAATGTCAAATAAATATATTTGCACAAACAATTTTAAATTATGTTTTTTTTATATTTAAATTCTTTACATTTTACCTGCCATATGTACATTATTTAGATACAAAATACTGTAAATAAGAATAAAACAAGTAACATTATACTTATTTTAATAACATAAACACGGATAAATACAAAATCACTAAAAAACAGTGCACACAATTTACCGCGTGACGCTAAGTACTTCCTACCTTGAATAATAGGTCCTAACAGTATTTATTTCGCTTTCTCTGTCTAATACATAACATATTAAGCTTCATCGTGCTCGCTTTTATCTTTGTTTCTCTAAAGTATGTTATGTCTAAAAAACAGACACGAGACTTATATTTCATATGAGCTGTCCTTCTCTCATTTTAGGGCATTTATGGAGCTTCAGCTCTCAAATTTTTAGCTCTCTCGCCCTTAAAAGGAAGGATTGTAAAATATACTTTAATTTTTACTTAGTCATTATATATACTTACTTGGATATAAATATGTAAACATAGTTATTACAACTATGTGTTTCAATAATGATTGCATAATTCAAGAAGTTTATTCTCATTCATCACAAACAAATTATATACTGGTGCAATCGTGACAGAAGAAAAGAATTGGGATAAAGCATTGAAATTGGAAAAAAAAACTTTTTGTAATGAAAATGTATTTTTCCTTCAACGTATTTTTTAGCTTTCTGTACGTCAGAACAAAAATAGTGGAACTTTAAAAACGTTCCTCCAATTATCACTGACGTGTCCTTCAAACTATTCTTCTATCACAGATATTTTTCTCATAAATGATTTCTCAGTGAAACTCAAAATCTAGCAGAGTATAGCACGGTGTAAAGTATATTAATTCGCATATATATCAGCGGTTAATTCTCAAAAATATTTCTAAAAAGATTTCTAGGACGCAAATGAATAAACAGATTTTAATTTTAATTTCACACATCGATTTGTGATACCAATAGAAAGAAAAGCCTTTAAGGATTCCGAAACTAGCCTTTGGAATTTTTTCGCAAAGAAGCTAGGTATATAGTAAAATGTATACAAAAAATTTCTACGAAACTCTAACAGCCGTAACTTTAAAAAACAGTTTTACTAGAAATTGACCTTGAGTTTACCAAAAATGTATAACTATAATTTTAATCTCAACATTTTTGGAAATTTCATCAACAGCAAGTTGTTTAGGTGGTATATTTAAATGGTTTATTTATCCCCAGAATAATAAACCACTGAAGGATATACAAATGTTCATATGTGAATTAGTATGTACGGCACCCTCTTGTTTCTTACGTGTTCTATTCGTACTTAACAAGCATTTTTCTATAAACCAACAGTACTCAATCTAAGTAGACACTTCAACAACCACTCGTTATACTTTCAAACTGTGTCCACTTGTTTTTCTCCACTCCTATAAGATGTTTGTTCACGTGACAAAACTCGTCCGGTCACGGTTTCCGGCCGGCACGTTCAACACTTTCCTTTCAGCTCTTTCCGCCATTTCCGCTCCCGTGGAATAGCTCTCCTTGTCCTGTCAGTATGTTTGATGTATTATCTACTAGGCAAATAAATACGCCTTCCTCGTAATGTAAATAAAAATGCTAAAAAAACATAGTCAGCCTGTATATAAGTGGGGAGTAGTAGCGGATAAAGTGATTGATAGATTCAGAGGCCGCCCGCCGGAAATACATACACACCGCAGGCTATCTATAAAGTGGCCATGTCAGAAGCATGACAAATTAGAAAAACAATACCCATTAATATTTGTCGATTGTAGACCTTTCATTCTATTTTTAGTAGAAATAAAATGAACTTAAGGGTTGAGGAAAATATAAAATTATTTGAAATAACTCTTGTATACTATTGCTTTATATTAAAAATCTTGTTAAGTAAGAATTAGAACTTGTAGGTAATATGAGGGTTCCATACATTTCAAATAATTGTAGCCTTGAATGGAATGACTAAATACATATTTTAGCACAATAACTGTATTTTTTAAAAGACAACTCAAAATTTGATTTTCTCCATAGTCGATGGTTTTTTTCCAGAATGAGGTGCTTGATCGATGAAAGCTCAGAAATTAATGATACAATTGAATTGAGACTTGGTATATATACTGGTAATGAGTCTCTCATTGGTGACTTTGTGAGTAAGTAACCATTATTCTTCGCTATGCCTTACTACGTGCATGAATATCATATCGAAAGCTATTAAGAAAACATTTTTTTATGAATTAATGAAGATAACTATTACTAAAACCAAAAGTCTGAATTTGTGAATAAAATAACTGAATAACGGTCGTCATTTGCTTTTCTAGACCAATTTTCTGTGGCACTTTTTTCTTTCGTCATAAATGACAAAAACTTGGCAACTTTTAAGAATTAAATAACGGAAACAATTTTCTCTAACCTGAATTCCTTTAATGCTTTTATTGGGAGTATTTAATAGTTTCCATAAAAATATATTTGCACGAAAATTCAAACAAAGAGTAATATAATGGTCACCTTCTGCGGTTAAGTAGCAATATGTTTATTTTTATTGCAGTTGAATGTAGTAAGTTTTTTATTTTTATGATTATTGTATTACATGTGTCAACTTTTGAGGTAAGTCGCCACGTTTGAGTGTCCCTTTTTGTACAGCAAGAACAGTAAATGTTTCTGATGACAATTACGAAAAACCAAAAAAAGTAATTTTAATTTTTTTCTTAGAGAAGCGCGACAGTTTTCTAAAAATGTTTAATTTAATTTAAAAGACCAACTACTCATCTATATTTAGCAATAACAAAATTAACAATCAAACTTAATTTTTGTCGTGGGTCTCAAAATATCGGCTTAGAGTAATGCTTTTCAGGAATTAAGAAAACTGTCTATATCTCGGAAAATAAAATATTTTTACTAAGGTCAAAATTTGGCAGATGCTTAGTCATAGGTTATCGCCATCCTTGATTAACCGGACATACTATGCATGTATATGTTTGTGTATGTGTAATATGTAATTGTATGCAAATAGGTAATTTTCGGCTTTAAAACTACATAGCGAGGTAAGCAAATACGAGGCTACTAATAACACTTGAATATTAATGACATTTATTATTTATCTTAATTAAAAACGATCTACAGATGGCCGATGCGGTTTGTCAGTCGGACTTGCGTCGTCTCATGTAATCGTCCTGAGTGGTAATGGAATGTCACTCACTGTGTCCTTAAATAAATCCTTGTCAGGATGACGGCAACGAATTGCGAGCACTACGGCGTAGCGTTGCCTTTTTGCGTGGCCCGCAACTCGTGCTACATCTACAATACGGCAACTCTACGGTTTTGTTGATTTTGGTCCGCAGCGGGTGCGTGGGAGTATTTCTTTGTTTTGCAATTCATTTCTATTCGCGAGGGACGTCAGCCTGGAATGAAGTGGTATGAAATATTTATTCTTCTTATGATTGTTTTGTATGATCATACTCTATGTATAATTCTCCATTGTTTCATGTTGAAAATCTTATTCGAGATAAGGTATATTTACGAATACAATTAAATACTATGAGGAATATTCGTACGCTTCTAAAATGTTAAATTGTACGTTCTTAGACAAATTGTTGAAAAGGGTATATATTCTATTAGTTATTAAAGTTACGAAAATGTTCCCATTGCGATATATAAAGTATATTTTAAAATGTTGTGACATTGAATTATTACGTATGTAATTTTAGGTAATTATAGATTTTTTTCTGCTTTACTAAATTAAATGCTTTGAGAAATATTCGTGCGTTTCTAAAAAGTTAAATTGTACTTTTTTACTTAAATTGTTGAAAAGGGTATATGTTCTAGTAGTTGTTTAAATAACAAAAATGTTCCCCATTGAGGTATAGGTTTATCAGGTACATTTTAAAATGATGTGACATTGAATTATACTCAATCCAATTTTAGGTAATTGTAGATTTTTTCTACTTTACTAAAAGAACTAAATCTGATATTGTTGTAATGTGGTCTTCACCACAATAAAAACAATAGCAATAAAAACGTTCACTCGTCATTTATAATGAATCAACGGTTTTGTGTTCTTTTTATATTGGAAGAAATATTTTAATATATGTTGAAATTGACCTTAGATGATTTATTGAACTAATACGTAACATATAGTTGGAAAAACATCAAATGTAAATGCTATTTTTGAGTGTTAATGTTTGATGGAATTCTGCAACGAAACACCCAGCCTTAAGTAGCCATATCCAATAATTCAATCATACTTTGGTTTTGTTCCTACACGGATAAAAAAAGTTACAAATTTTATATTTTTATAACAAAAATTTGCAAAACTATCCATAGTTTTTAACGAATAGGCGATTTTTTATGTATGCAAGTGGATATGTACTTATTTATACAATCACACGGATACGGTTAAAGTGCAAATTTACCAAAAGACTAAAAATATGTGTTACTAGTTTATCAAAAAACTAAGTTTAAACTGTCAAATCCATTAACAATTTCCAGTTAAATATTAAAATATTATTATTTATCTTAAAGTTATAGTATTTCAGCGTAAATAAATTATATTTTGCGAAACAATTATGCACAATTAAATGAAACTACGTGATGTATTAATATTTCTACTTTCTTCAAGTTCTTTACCACGACCTAGATTTCGTTGTGTTAGAACATCTTCAGGTGGGCTATTAGCAAAGATTAACTCCTTAAGAAAGGAGTTTATCTTTGCTAATATTCCACCTGAAGATATTGTAATACGACGAAACCTAGGTCTTGGGAAATAACTTAAGGAAAGTAGAAATATTACTACATAAAGAAGTTTCATTTAATTGTGGATAATGAATTTCTACAAAATTAACGCCAAATATATTCAATATTTGTACAATATTTGAAACAACTATTCTCAAAAATTATAATCATGTGAACTTTTAGACTTAAAATTATACATGTGTATACAATTGTATAAAAAAATTAGAGTACGCTAGGTCGATTGACGAATAAGGATTCAAACTTCTTGAGTAATATAAAATTTCTATCTCATTGTGCTAAATTAACTTTTATATATGGTAGTATGCAATATCTTCGATTGATTCTATGGTTGGCCTAAAAATATGGGTTCTTTAAATCTAACACCACAACACTAGGATCTTTGCCACCAAACATGACTATCAGGCATACAAATTAAAACAAATATTTTTTATTTTTACCGGATTCTTAAAATATTATGTACCCGCTTAGTTAATAATTTAATTACATTCACTATTTTTGTCACAATTTGGGGCAAATTGTCCAATTATTTTAAATTTCAAAATTTGTCTTGCTCACATATTTGACATCGAAATAAATATTGCATTGATAAATAAAAATGATTTAATTTTTAATTCGTTAGCATAATAATAGAAATTAAAATTAATATTTTTAATTTGCACTCTTTTGTATTTATTAAAAAATATGTTAATGACTAATGCTTAGATTGGAACATTTAAGGAATGACTCACATTACCTATTTTCTGTTTATTTCTGCCTAGCTATTGTTAGTCAATTGAGATTGGAATGGTATGTTGATAAGATTTATATAAATCCAAATACACAAAATAAATATATCCCATCCTTTTCATTGTACATAAAACTGAAAACATATAAAAGAATACTAGTACCATAATCACTATGATCACATCAAAAAATCAGTTCCTGTACTAGAATTTCTGCTATTGGAATAAAAACGTTATAGGTAGTTTTTCAAACTTACCTTAGGTAATCAAGTTATTTCAGTTTCTGGCTATGTGTATATACACCGCAGAATGTTAGATAACTTAAAAAACATCATTGGACAAATTTTAATGTGTTTTTAAAATGGATACCTTGTGCGTGTTTAAATGAAAATAGGACATTGTTTTATTGAACTACAAGAAAAACTCTTAGAGTTACCCGTACGATGTCGAGAAAGAGACTAAATCTGTTATATAACTTTTCAATTATTTTGTTAATAATTGAATGTTAGATAACTTAAACAACATTATTGAACAAATTTTAATGAGTTTTTAAAATTGGGTAACTTGTGTGTATTTATATGAAAATAGGACATTATTTCATTGAATTACAAGAATAACTCGTGGAGTTACCCGTACGATATCGAGAAAGAGATTAAATCTTTTCGTCATTCGATTTTAAAGTAGTTCTGTAAGCACAATAAACATTTTTATAACAAATTTCAAGAATAAAAGGATTATAATAATTACCATTTCATAGAAAAGTACTATAACAAGTGAGTGCTATTTTACAATTAACGAAGTTTTAAAATAAGATGTTTAGCGTTTTTAAGGAGTTATAAATTTTTTCCTTTGTTTTTTAGATTGCTTTTTAACTGTTGTTGTACAGTTTATAACATACAGCGTATTATTTTATTATATTTTTCCAACATAATTTCTGTTTTACTACTGTATTATTAAAATATTATTAACTTCATTTCAACATACTGTGGCTACGGTATTTACATTAAGATTTAAGGTAAATATAACGATGTGCTTTCTTCAAGAAATAACGTAAGTAATTCATAAAAATTTCTTAGGTATTTTCCATATCCACAAAATATATATATATTCATTATATTCTATTTATAACGCGGTTACCCGTCTTTGTTTATAAATAATGAGATTAATACAAGCAAAATTGTATGATTAATGATGCTTTCCATTTTGCTTTTGCCGCAAGCCCATCAGAAATATTGTTCGAGCAGACGATCATCCTTAGAATTCCTTAAAAGACCTTGAAGTTCTCATGCGAAGTAACCACCCCAACGTAGAATCAGTTGCTAGACAAGAATTTTCTTATTTGAATATTTACTTTCGACGTAATAAGCTGGCAGCCGCTGAAAAGGGTGATGTCGATAGCGCGCTTGTTATTTCAATCTTTAACGGCGTATACTCTCACACAGCGAGTTATCTTCATTTTTATATCGTTTATCGGGAAACTTCGACGGAAAATAAGCGTTGCGGAAAATTTTGTACATTAAAGGTTATATCGTGCTAAGTATACTTATGAACGTCTTTTCATCTGATATATTTTATCTATATCTTTATGTCAGTGCATTGTTTATTTGTTTCAAAGTGAAGAGAAACAGAAAGAGATATTACTGTATTTTACGAGAGAACCGTTTTCTTGTGGTAAAGTTTTCTTATGCGTATCGAAGTAATTGGTATTTTTTATTACACCGAATAACATTAATATTTATATAAATGTACCGAATGTTGTTTTTAGGGCTCTATTGCCTAGTGACAAAAACTGAATATTAATAATCACATGTTCCTGTCCGTCAGTTCGTCGTGTATGAGAGTATCATAATTCTTTAAATATACGACCGATATTGATAATATTACGTAGCTAAATTACAATAAATTATTGAAATAAATAAAATGCATATAGGAGCGATTTTTTTTCTAACGGATTCCATTGAGTGGGATGTCATTAAAGAGACCTATTATGCATTCAAAATGTCCGGTAATATTATTATATTGCCTTTTCTTTGCGAGAATGAACCAAGAAGTTTTTCAGTATGTCTTCTTATTTTTGTTAACTATTTATTAAAATGTGTCAACAATCCAATAAATCATGAAAAGAGCATTTAGTCAGTACTTTAATTGAAAAGTATATCAACTCATAGTAATACAAAAAAGATATAAGCAAACAATTATTTATCTTACTATAGATACCCTGAGATATATTACATTTGATTAACAATATTAATAATAACAATAATTTAAAAGACATACTACGTACCTTTTATTATTCAATATTCAAACTTAAATTGGGCAGGTTTTTTAATATTTATTAAAAAAACAAATAAATAAAATAAAAGTTATTATTATTCAACCAAAAAATTCAAAAATTTAAAGTTATTATATAAGATAAAACAAAAATAAATATATCTATGGTCGAGAAATTCGTGGTAGCAAAATAAATATAAAGCCCACTCGAAAAACCAAAATTAATTTTTATAAAACTTTTAAAGTCGTTAATGAAAAAAAAAATTAATAAATTATAAAATGTTTTATATTAATATGTATCGACTCAAGATATAACTAGAATCATCAAGGTAAATGGAATTGCTGGATTTTCGAAGAACCCTGAGTTATTTTTAATTAATATTCTAAGATAAGAACATGAGGTAAGATAGCATAAAAAATATTGTGATTTAATAAATCTTAAAAATAAAGAGACAAAATCTTAACCTGAAAACGTGTCATAATTTTAATATTTGACTTATCATATATCGTTATAAATATCGTAACAATTATGTGATATATTTTGTTTTACTTCTGACAGAAAATAAAATAATCCTTTTACGCATAGTATTAAGGTTTTGTGAGGGTGTTATTGTTTTACCTTACAAAAATTAGATAGTTTTTTGACAAAATTTCCGTCAAAACCAGATTAATAATTTTTAAGAAAAAATGTAATAAATAAGAAGAATGATTATTGAAACTTTTACTACTTATATTATTATTAGAGATAAAGTAAAAAAAAATTCCGTGTTACTTTAAAATGTTAATACTCCAGATATTATCTAAAATAAAGGAAAAATATTATTATACTAAGCTTATATATTTCCTCTTCCTTGGACTACTTTAATACATGAAATATTATTTAATGTACAGATTTTAATTTATTATTTTTAATTAATAATAATATTTCGAAATCTACACTAAACTTTGTTACCTATTAAGATGTAGAGCTTTTCCCAAACAAACGAATACGTAATTTCAATACTTATATCAAAGTTATATAATTACGTAATATCATTTTTAAAAATTTGCTTCAATATTAAATCTATTCTGTGAAAATTTTGAAATTTCTCAATAATACATTTCGAGGTTCATTATATATTATGGAAGTTAAAATTCTTATGTAAATTCTTTAATAGGTGGTCTATTATCTAACAAAACAAAGAACAATGTTCATTAGTAGTAAGGTGGCACTAAAGAGAGAAAGAAAACGAAATCCCACGCATTGCTTCGATCAGATACGCTTCATACTCGAGACAAGTGTCTACGTCGACATACATGATGCCGAAAACAGAATTAGGCGACAAGCAATCCGTGAAAAGTTATCTGTAAAGGTCAAAACCATCAAAAGTGAAGGCCGACGTGTGAATTATTTAGCGAGTTTGAATAATACACTCAAGAAAAACACTTATATGTTTCTCTTGATGCAAGAAAATTAATGTATTTGTTTGGACATGTTACTGACTAACAAAATCATCTTGTTTGATAGTCAATATCGAAATAGAATTCTATTTCTATGGCAATTGCCATACTTATCCTTTTATTTTTACGGAGGTACAGACCGGATAACAACGTTGAGTACATACAAAGCAACGTATAATCTCGTCCACTTGTGTATACTCCTATAATCTCGAATAGTAGTATAATGTCGTCGTATGCAAGAAAAAAAAAATAAATATATATATATATATATATATATATACATATATATATATATATATATACATGCACATATGTATTAATGACAAGAAACAAAAATTTTTTCAAAAGATTATAGCCGAAAAAACTATGCTCGAATCTTTATTAGCACAATCTATATTTATTCACTAGTAACTTATTATTTTCTTTCAATTTCACAAGCAATTTTGGCTTGTATTATAACTATATGTTTATTATAGGTTTAAAAAATATGTTGCTTTAATTTAAAATATAATTAAAAAACGGGAATAAAAGGTTTTTCGATCATGGCCTCTATTAATCTTTTAATATAAACCAATTTCGGTATTATGATAAACAAAAGTTAATGTAACAAAAGTTGATGTAAACAAGTTTCATTACTCGATTTTAATAATAAATAACTTTTATTGGAGTAAAAACAAAAAAGTATATCATGTAGCTACTTCTCTCTTATATTTCTATATACTCTCTTATATTTCTATATACTCTCTTATATTTCTATATACCACAGAATTTTACTTCTCTTATCCCGTTTATACGCTTTCATCTAGACTAAGCGCACCAGCACATTAGACCAAATAGATTGAACACAAAATAAAGGAGAGTGAATATAATATTTCTCCACTGTATGCGGCCAACTGTCCGAAGAAGCAGCATAACGGTCGCTAAGTGAGAGTCTGCATCTCAGCATCGCCGTCTAGAATACAAAATGGGGAAAAACGAGTAGTCCACGCGGAGTAAGTGGACTAGTTAAAACTTATGGAGATAATTGTGAAAAAGCGTAATGTTTAAAATGCACAAAACATAATGAAGCAAATGTAGCAGATTAAGGTGTATCTTTAGGTTTACTGAAATGAGGAAAAGCAAATGTTTTGCGCGGGGTTAGTGGACTCGAAAATGTTCATGAAAGTGATTTCGAAAATCTTCGATGTTTAACAAGCATATGGCCAATGTAAAACAGCAAAAATTTGAAAGAACCGATGTAAAATAGCAAAGATGGATTAGTTAAAACTCATGGAGATAATTGCAAAAAAGCGTGATGTTTAAAATGCATAAAACGTAATCAAGCCAAACGTAACATATTAAGGTGTATCTTTAGATTGCTTAAACGAAGGAAAAGTGAATGTTTCTCGCGGAGTTAGTGGACTCGAAAAATGTTCGTGAAAGTGATTTTGAAAAACTTCGATGTTTAACAAGCAAAGGGCCAATGTAAAAAGCGAAGATAGGAGATACAAAATAATGTCGTACAATTTATATAAGGGTTGAAAAAAATGTTCGTACCACCGACATGATATTTAACTAGCGTATCATATATATATATATATATATTTATATATATATATATATATGTATATATATATCAATTACATAGCAGTGAAAATCTTGAAGTTTTATGTACTTAAAATTGGAAGTTTTGGAATGTTTTTCTTTGTTCTTTGGACCGTTACTTAGTTTACGGTACATTTTGCAACATCGCTTAAAGTTTAATAAATAAAAAAGCATTTGAAGGAAAATTATATTGAACGTTTTATTGCCACTAAAAATATAAAACTTTACGCCGTCTAGAAAAGTCTGATAGTGATTTTGTTGAATATTTATAATATGAAAGTAATTTATTCAGGCTTATTTTCTATTTAAGATGCTTTAATAAAATTACCTGTCAAATATTTTAACCTGATTTGATTAACAAAAGAAGTATGAGACTTCATTCAAGCATTTGATTAATAGTGCTTGCATGGAGTTTCATGCATCTTTTATTTTATATAAAAAATAACATATTTTCTAAAAGAAAAATATGATAAAGTAAAGTTTATGAGGACGCAGAAACGTTCTGGTAAATAATGACAGACCCTTAAAATAGCATAAGTGCGCCGCCGCCCACGCCACATACGGACTAGGGCGGAGTGCCGGTCTCGCTACACGTAAGAGAATTTGCTTGAAAATGTTCGTCCGTGACTTGGCAGCTGCTTTAGTGACGCAGGTTGTGACTTTCACAATCGCTTTGCAACATTGTAAAGTGATACTCGATTCTACAGTGACCTTTAGCCACAAACTAACGTACCCTATAACGCTTTCCATGGTTCAAGTGTTGGTAACGGCGATATAACAACAGAAGCAATGAATGGGTTTAAATGTTTTAATATCAATTAAGAATGTATTATAAAACAGCAGATGAATATCATTATCTAAGAAAGCTTTAGCTCATATTAGATCACTTTTGTTCTTCATCTTTTAAGTATTAGATATTGAGACGTATTTTACATATTGTAATATATGTTTTGTAATATAAATCATGTAATGGCTTTATATGTGTATATATATATATATTTATATATGTATATATATATATATATATATATATATATATATATATATATATATATATATTTCTCGTTTAAAATATTTGCAATGTTAATAAAACTACAACATTTTTAAAAATGCTCAGATAAAAAAAAGAAAATATAGCCAAAGATGATTAATTTTTAAAACAAGATTAAAGTATTAAATATCACAATTATATTTCGCGAAAATGTTTTATTAACAATAAGCAATATCAAAATACAAGAAAAATTGTGATAAGCAGAGAGAAAATATGTGTAAATAATATTTATTAATAAGTAGATAAATTAATCTGTTAAAGGTAAATATTTGCATACAATAAAGCGTTTTGTCCGTTAAATGTCGCGTTACAATATGAATATTAAAAGGAATTTATGTTACGGTTTTCGGGAAGTATCAATAAACAATATAAACCATTATCTCGCCATATCTGTCAGTCTGTGTGCGAAAATTTTGGATACGACTGAACGGATTTTATTCCAGTTTTCACAAGTGGGTAAGTTGATTGAGTAAGTTATAAAATTTATAAACAGTGAGTTATATAGTATTAACCGTATGAATATGCACGGATTATATAAATTAACCGACTTCCACGTTTTTTTTTCGAGAAAGTCGCACAAGATATTAACCGTCGGGGCATTTTAATGGCTTGCTCAGGGTAAACCTTGAGAGATATATGAAAATAATGTAACGTTATATTGTTCGCCTCAAATACATATTCTATAAAATCTTGGTCAATGTATACCTATCTTTTACGTATAGGCCGTAATAACGGTATTAAAAAATTTTAACTGCAATTGTGGTTATATTACTATTCCAGCGCGTTTTTTAATTAAATAAGAATGTTTTTCAATATAAATATTGGTAACAATTTTGGTATCTAATGGTCTCTTTGAGATTATTGTTTTGTGTATTAGAGAATATTGTTTGGTATCATTGAAATAATATTTTAGGAATTATTGGAAAGTCTTTGATTACGCATAGGAGAAAAATATAACACACAGTTTAAAAGAAGCACCCATTGCGCATGTCTCTCTGTGGGTGTTAATCCATAAATTAACACGTAAAGAGAAAATGTTATGTCAATTTTTATTAACTTACGCACTTAGCGTGAGATTTGGTACGGTTAAAATTTCTATGAAGAAGGAGTGCAAAAAGCTAAAATTTCTATATAATATGTCTTACAAATACATTAAATTACATACTCGTAATTGTTTAGAAATATAGTCTGATAAAAGAACCTCGGTAAAGTTCAAACTTAAAAATTTAATGAATTACGGTTGAATTGCAACCACTAATTATTTATTTACACGCAAATGTTTATTGTAATATTACAGACAAAAATACAAAATACATGAGAACCACTGATTAAACATGAATACGAAATACATGAGAACTACAAAAGATAACGACGACACAGTTTGACAAATTTACTTTCACTCATCATAAATAAATCACAATTTGATGCAACCGTGATCAGGTGATTGATCAGTTGAATACCGCCGAGAACTGGAGAATTCCGAAATAGTTCGGTTCCAAAGGCTGGTACAACAAACAAGTGATGATTCCATGAACGCAGGAAATTTTCAGGTGCGAAGAATGTAAGTTTACTCAATAATACAGGGAATTGAATTGCTACATTTAATAGCTAGAAGATAAATTTCATTAGAGCACCATCTCTTCTAAGTCGCAAGGAATGGAAATCTACTATACCCAAGAGGAAATCGGAAAGCAGAGGAAATATAAATATCGAAAGAACATCTTTTGCACACGTTCCTTCATCAACCTGTACTTGGCTTCGTGTGGTTTCCAAATAATGGATCCGGATTCTAATAGGCTCTACAGCAGACGAATTGTTGATATAGATTTAAAATCTTTTGAATTATTTAACACAAATCCAAGTTCCAAAATGATCTCTTTGCTACATCCGCCATGTGCCCCTTAGTTTTAATACATACCGAAAGGTTTTAACTTCGATTTTTACCAGTGGATAGATTTATTTCCGAAAAAAGTTTAAGTAAAAAAATTATGAAGTTTTGTGTATATTAGATGACCTTTGATGATAAAGTTGCGAAAAAATCAACCGTTTGGGAAGTTTCTCGGCGAGCGTTCAGTAAACAGTTAGATGTGTGTGAAAACAATGTGTAACAAGATCGCTAGCCTCAAATAGTTATACAGAAAAATGTGGATTATCTTTCTGCGAAAACTGTATATCGATCTACTAAATTTAAACCACACTATCAAAAAAGTGGTCATGGCTGCACGCTTCTATTAAAAATAACCACTTAGGAAGGAAGAATGAAATTCTGTTCTAATACATAATGTTCCTCGTTTCTTTCATTGAAATTAAATGAAAATCGTTGAAACATTGGACTATTCAGACTCATAATTTTGAGTTCACGAGAGTGTTTCTGAGTAAACGTAAAAAAACTGCACGGTGGCCTTCTGTGCTCATAAAAATAATTATCCCCAGTGCACCGATGCAGGACCATTGGTCGTGCTATTGTCTGCTGTAGCGGAGGAAGGTGTGTTAAAGTTTTCTTTTGAAAATAGAGATAAATTGTTATACAAATAAATAATTATTTTTCAGCTTAATGGCCAAAATTTGGTGGCCATAATAAATAAAAGTGTAAATTATGTAATAACAGTTCAAGCTGAAGAATTAGTAGGTTAAGATTTTCATTCATCGAAGTTCGTAAGTCGGGCTAATTGTATGTATCACATGTTACATTTAAACATAATCTGTTCATTCTGCCCTAAGAGAGATAGATGTACCGTATATACCCGCGTATAGCGAAATTGGGACGTAATATATAATGGGAATAATATAGATTTAAAAGTAAACTAGGGTGGTTCTAAATTTACTCTTTCCTTCATTGATTTCGTTTTTTTCGACTATTTAGTTAAAGCTTTTTTAAAATATTAAAAAGTAAGATAAGGTAAGATAATAGGCTGTTCGGAATAACTGAAAATATAACATTTTCAGTTATTCGTCAAATGTCTGATGCGGCTTATAAAGAATAATTATGACGACGTTTGGTGTTGAACGAGTATATGAAACTTTATCAACAATTTTTGTTTAAGTTTTATTGGTTAACTTTTCTTTGGTGTGGTTGATCGACTATAATAAATTATTAAAAAAAAAGATTTTTCTCGGTTTTTCGCGTTTTTCTTCCTGAATTAATTGCGGTTTATAATAAATTTCGGAAAAATAAGATCCATTATTTCAGTTTTGTAAAATACTTCTTTAATTTATGTGATAAAAACTCGTCTTATGTGTAAAAGTCAATGAGCTATAATGCTAGAGTCGGCCCTTAATGATACTACTTTACTTAATGTATTTTTCAGGATCCAAAAAAAATAAACTTTTGGCTGTAATGCCTGTACAATTAGAATTTTGTACGGGTGTAAATGTAAATCCTTGTGCAGAACGGTATTTAGAGATGTCTTTGGTACATGTAAAACACCAGACCTCTTTCAAGTAGACAGGCCAGGTTGTTCTAGGACGAACTCTTCTACACGCTCTATGATTATGGGTTTACGCGATATCCATATTGTAGATATTATAAAATTACCGCTTAGCTTCGGTCCTAGAATCGTTGTTCTGATAATACTCCCGAACGTAAAATGCGCGTGATGCTCCGCTGAAAGATGCCATGGGACTAAAACCTATTGGCCGTGCTCGCGTTTGGTAACCTCCACGCTCCAATATCTCTGTCCATACCGAAGCAATGGGGTGTTCAAATGTTAGAACTTTTGGTCCACCCGGTAGGTAATACATATAAATTTCGAGTAGTCGAATAAAACGAAATACATTTCTGTTCTCTAAAACTTATATTAAAATTAAAATTTCAAGACAGAAAAGTCTCAATATGTCACATATTTTTAAATTTACGGTGTCACTTCCAGTTGGAAAAATAAAATGATGACATAGTATGAAAGGGTTTGCTGTATATCCTCTGATAAAAAGTCAATCCAATTTTAATCAGAAATAGCTTTGGAAATAGCTTTGGCAACAAAAATAGGGTATTTAGAATGCTAACTTTGATAAAGTCGTATATGCATATTATTAAGTTACATAAGGAGGCTTTAAGGAAACCTATAATTTGAAATGTATAGTATTAGATCCATCCATCAGTAATATTTTCACCAAATTTTATTTATGTCCGTTTATTTGTTAAGCAAATAGTAAACACATAAAACACACAAACACACACACGCATACGTACACGCACACACAAGTACACACATGCGCATACACGCACGCATATACACACGTAAATGTACACATAATTTAAAAATACTCACACAGCAAACGGCATCTATAGTAATGTATTTGAAACTCAAGCTGATCGTGGCGGTAGATTTTCACTTTCCCTTATTCGTTTATATTTTCGCCAGAAGCGCGAAATCACTTATGTGTAAATCGCAACGATATAATTTAATGCGGCCCAAATGGTTTCCACGCGCGAGCTTCGCCTCTACGTTTTGGCATTCATCGAGAATTACAATAATATACGAAATATATTTATCGATTTCGTCAATTCATTTGCGTAACGCGAGTGTGTGGGTTGATTTTATCGGGCTGCCTAGGAATTTTCGCTTTTCTCTCGACGTGCGTGGAAATTTCATTTTATTATTTTTATGTACATAAGAACGACATACGTGGTGAATTTTTGCTCAAGACTTTTTTAGTATATTATAGGAAAGCATAGGTAATATATAAATACTTATAATATTCAGCGGATGTTGCTCTAAATTACGCACTCCTGTTGTTAATTAACAACACTAAAAATAAAATATGATTGTCGAATTTATCATAATTTAAAAATGTTGATTATTATTTGATATTACCATACTGTATTTTGACCGTTTTATGTAATGTGTTTAGTTTAGAGTTAGCTTTATTCATGTTTTAGGTTTTAAAAACAAACTGAAGTAAATTTATTTTTTGAAAGTACACATATAAAATCCTTTAAATAAAATTTACACGTTTATTGAAAATATTGAGAGATATAAATTAGTTTAAACCTTACAAAGCAAAAGAAGAAGAATTCTGGTGCAATTTAAAAGTAAGTTTCTTGTGAGTATATGAGATTTCAGTAATCATCAAATCACCGTATATTTTGAGACGTACAGATTTAGAGAAATGGGGTAAAAAGAAAAAATCCTCTGCCCTATAGAAATTAGGCATAGTAACACATACTTAAATACAACTATTTGTCTTAGTGGGGTGAATTTCAATTACCAAAAAATTCTGTTCCAGGAAAAAAATTATATATTCATCTTTGCAATACGAGCTATATGTCTGTAAGTTTTTCTTGAGATTGGTTGCATAGTTAAGGCATGAAAGTGAGAAAGTTAAAAGACAAACAAAGGATTTCACATTTGTAATATTAGTTAGGATGCGTAAACAAGGACAGATTATTCAAATTTTCTAAATCCGTTTACCGTAGCCCTTTTCACTGTGGTTATCGATCAAAAATATCGTGAATCTATAATATAGCTGAGTGAAAAGATTAACATTATTGCGCTCAATAACCTCGTCCAATAACGAGTGCAACATCTATCGGGGGACATTTTTGGTCCCAAACCATTTCGAAAGTCGTTAACACATTTTTAACGATTTCGTAATATAGAACGCTCCCCTTCATGTAACAACCCCCTACACACCTCGAGGTACATTTAAGTAAAAATTTTAAACTGATTCTCAGCATCAAACTACTTACCAGCATCTAAAGGTACGCGGCGCCCATATTCGCTAACCACGTATATATTTTTTTATTCAAAATTCTTCGCGCGGTTCTGTAGATTGAATGGCAAAGTATTGTGGCAACACGCAAGATTAATGGCATAGCGCACGTTGAAAGCAAGCGCTGGACAAAAGGTCGCTGTACGGAAAGGATACGGAGAATTGTAATGTCCGGTGGTGTGAAAGCTAACAGGGATGAATATATTTGCATTAGAATAAAATAGCATTAGAAATTCGGGTTAAGTTGAATGAAACCCTATCCGACGGGGTAAGTTATGCGCAGCTCAATGGATAAAAGCTTGATCGGATTGTTGTTCGGGGATAAAAAAAATCGCCACTTTATTTCCGCAAGTTGTCTATCCAAACTCCTATAATTTATTTGTGTGTATACATTTTCTTTTTAAGCTACAGTTACGCATATTAATCTATTAATCTACCTACTAGTACTTTTATTTCCGCTAGGGAGTACACTCTATACTGTCTGTATGCCTGCATTCCTCTAACATGTTTAATGCACAGGTTGTAGTAGTTTTTTTTTAATTTTTGTAACAACTGCAAAATTTTTGTAACTACTGTACTGTACGTGTAACTATAGAAAAAATATCGGGAAAAGTGTAGATAAATTACAGAACAAATAATAATATAAAAGTGCCATATTGATTGAAATGTATGACGTCACTCCTTAAAGCAAATAAATATCAAACGAGCCAATCACTTTTCAGGACACGTCTTTTTCTCCGCCCAAAATCGTAAATGAAACCCTTTCTCATTTCCGGACACTTAAGACATATCTATATATCTATATATTTTGCTAAGAACAAACATTCCATCCATATAAAATCGTTCAAATATTTTAGTGTTGTTTACACATTTATCGACCTTTCAACATTATATCGCTATATCGTAGAAGTAAGAATAAGCCCATAGAACTAAATTTATTTTTTTTGAGAAAGCTTAAATACTACAAATCTGTAATATTTACGTACTAAAATATTTAATAATTTATTATCTACATGTGATACAAGAAACTGACTAATAAAAACATAGAGTTTCGTTGGTTACAGAGCATTTTAATTAAAATTTTTGCTATTGAATTTAAGAAAATGTTTAATTTATTGAATTTAACGATACAACGCGCAAGGACCCTGGTAAATAATGAAGATCAGTGAATTCAGTTCAATGAAATGACAATATTACCCACATCTAATCAGTGAGTTTATCGACAAAGGTAGAAGCAAATAAAATGTTAATTACCTAATTTAAAAAAATTTCCAAATATTTAGATTAAAAAAAACAATATTATCATAATTTGATTATCTAATGTTTAAACAAAAATACATTTTAAAACCATAACTATAATTTATAACTGTCAATAATTTATTTCCCACAACATTAGGAAATAAGTATTAGACAAATCACTTTTTTCGTGATACTAGGATACATTGAAGTATTATGTTGATATAATTATTCTTGGATGTTTTCCTAAATTATGGTTATTAATATACAAAAAAATTCTCATTGCTTTTAAATATTATGTACGATACCAATATTAATTTTTTCAGAATGCCGTTTTATTTGATGAATTTTTACCGAATGGCAGTAACTGCCGTTTTATTTAATGGACGAAAAAATACAATTTTAGTATTTTGATTGGGTATTCTAATTTGGTTGCCATCGAAACGTTATCTGCGGAGCCGTCTTACGTCATGAAAATAATTTTGATTTCAGTTTCATGGATAAGTTCTAAGCATTGTTTCACTATATTTACTCTTTTCACCCCTGTTGCACCATCGATTAAAAAGTATCCTATAAGAAACTTCCAGTTTGAGTTAATAGCTGCAACTAAAAATACAAAAACCTTTTTAGCTTCATCCAGATGATCACAACTTAAACCAAGTTCTATGTCAATGTAGCCATGAAATTGTTTACCGTCCAATTGAACGCGACAACGTATTGTCATTTTATCCATGACAAGTTTATCTAAAATTTTGGAATTCGTTCTTTTGTCTTTATACTTTAACTCTTCTTTGTACGCTTCATAAGAAATAGATTACTGTCCACGGTTTCGTACACTTTTTAGAGCAAACATATATTGAAAGTTTTCCTGACGACTGAAAAAATTTCGCTGAAAAATAATGGATAGTGAGCATAAAGCTTCTCACTGCTAGTATATATATTTGCTTTATACCTCCTACTGATTTTAACTTTGTTATTTGTCCAGCCAAGAGGTCAAGTATCTACTAATCATAAAACGATTTAATGATTTAGTCTGTTATGAAATTTAACAAATCCCTTGAAAATACTGTTTACTTTTAAATATGGTTTTCTTGAAATATATATTTCCTCATCTCGCATTTGTACATTAATCAGACAGCCCAAAGATCCATCAAGCGCTAAAATAAAAAAAGTAAAAATTTCTGTCCTTTTCCATGTATATATATATATATATATATAGCATATATATATATATATATGTAGCATATATATATATATATATATATACACACAAAAAACGTATACCTTAAAATTTTATCATTAATAAGTTTATTTGCTTTTTTAATATGGTTTATGAAATGTACAAATAATAAAGTAGTCAGTTTATTTTAAGATCATTACTTAATTGCAGATTGAGTATTTAAAATTAATTGCTTTAAAATGTGAAAATTTTATCTTATTAAAAGTCTTAATCATATTGACGTTATCGATATTATGCGATAATATTAAGTGTCCACCACCAGTAACACATGCCGGCCACAAAACAATAATATGCTCTATGATACGGCACAGAAGAAAAAACATACCGCTACAAAGTTGTCACCAAAAATGTTTTTAATTAAAATAAAAGGATATATATTTAAAATAGCTTAACGATGATAGGAACTTCCGGAACTGGTTACATTTTTTCTTTCATATTTATTTTTGTACGTAATTATGACACAAAGCGGCATTTTTTCACGCTAATGAGCAATGAATGTTGGAACTCACTACTTATCACATTCGATGTACAACTTAGGTATTCGTCACCGTGCAGAGGAAAATATATGCTATGTAGATCAAAATAGTGGCGCGTGTTATACGCCTACTTACTATATCGAGTTATATTATATGCTATGTGGGATAAATAATAAATTTTGCTGTCGATTGCTCGAAAAAGTGAAAAAACTTTTCCTAAAATGCTTTTCTGCCACCTAATAGTAAACGACACTACTTTCTGTGCTTCCTTTCAAAGTGTTTGGAAATGTATATACTTGTTAGTTTTCAATGTAATAATTACTATATATTTTGGTTATATTGAATTTTATTGAGATTTAAATTTATTCAGAACACCACTGAGTAAGCTTCATTATTTTCCTTACGGGTATCTGTAGTTTGGAAATCCTTATTAATATTTGTAAATATGTTTTAAACAACAATTTGTCTCTTCAAGATTATTATGATGAAATTAATGACGCATATTAAAAACTTGGATTTAGAAATAAATTACGGCGATTTACAAAAATGTGTTCGTTTTGCTATTTTTTATGTTCGATTTTTTCTTGAAAGTGCTAAGTTTACCTTTTAAGAGAAATTTTGTGGTTATGAAATTAAGTTTTTGATAATGTACAGAATGATTATGTAGGAATAAAAAAAATATGAAAAAAAATATTTTTCAATTTCCCAGTTTTCTTAAAGGTTTAGACTAATTTTCTCTTTATATATAGAAGTTTTAAAAGGATACCATTGATTATATAGATTAAAATAAAAATGTATTTCTCTAGGGTACTAAAGTTTCTAAGATTCCTTTCTAACAGTTCTTTAATGGAAAATTTAAATTATTGTAATTTAAATCAAGTAATAAAGACAAGACAAATATAATGAATTATAAAACTCCACGCAAATTTAATTTATATATTTTATAAAGCATAAATTATAGATTATAGAACTCCTGATAAGAATCTACAGACCGATTACGAAATTAAAGAAGTGGAGAGGGTATAAAGACTAATTGGCAAATTGGCAATAAAGTCCGTGATGTCACTATTTCATTTTATCTGACTCGCGTCAAATGTAAATATTGTGGAAAAATAAAGATATTTAAACAATTTGTCATCTACTCAATGCAAAGATTTATTATAAAATTCCGTGTCAATGTATTTTTACATACCTTTCATCTATTTAAATACTAATTCTATAAAGAAAATGGCTTTTGTCCAAATGCCTTCTTTTTCATGTCATTCACATCGACCTTCAGTATTAATAGGCAAATATTAAATTTTTAAAAAATGCACATTGTTCAAATAGAAAAATAAAATGTTGGTTGAAATTTGTATTTTTTTTCATAAATTGCTTGAAAATTTTTTAAAGGAAAAGTAGGCAAATAAATTAATTAAATTAAGATTTTCAAAAAATAGCTCGGTAAAGAGTTTATAGCTTAATTAATTAGTACTAAAACGAAATAGTAGGCATCATTTTCTTACGTGAGTATTATACCTTGCCATTTTCTTCGTGCATACTCGTAATAACATATAATAATGCTTCCAAACAAATCTTTGTCAAAAATCATCCTCAGCTTCAGACAATGGCGGAACTCTGGAGAGAAACTATAATAAAATATAAGTATATTCGATGTATGCAAACAATGTTATTAATCTACTAAATTTAACATAACACGTAAGAATCCCCATAATTGTTCCCACAAGATGGCTTATAACAATACATCGCAACATGTGACTTGAATTTTCTTGGACATTGCTATTTACTTTGTATTAAGTAGTGGTCATTATTGAAAGTATTCAATTGCTGAAGTTTTTGATTAAACAAGACAGATAAAAATCAGGAAATTTTCTGTAAAATATATCTAAATAAAATTACAGTAACGAAAAACAAATATTTTAAACTCATATAATTTAATACATTTTTTTTAATTTCGTGTAAGAAATGGTCGCTATCCGTACGTAAACTTTTCGTTTTATCATAAAATCTGATCACAGAAGAAATTAACAACATCAAGGAGAACCAATCATGTCAAATGAAAGCTGTTACTATGCCAAAAATAACGAAGATATTATTTCTATATATGCGGTGCCTTTTAAAACCTTTTTTTGCTAAAGAAATGAAAAAAAAAATTTAGACTTATGATAAAAAGAACTACCCTAATGCAAAGTTATTTTTCTGTTTCCTGCATTAAGCAAGATTTAAGAATTGTTTGAAAAATTGTAGTGATAAAAGTAATTATTATATTATTTTTATTTTGTGTAATTATTATGTTTTTATATAATGTAATTAATATATTATTTTTTTCTAATAATTAATCTTATGTTCTTCTATAACATGTAAATATCGCAAGACCCGGTCTATTTGTTTAATAAGAAAAGCATTTTATATACATCGATTTAAAGTTTTTTTTTTGAAATCTATGACTTCTTTAAATGCAGAATTTTGTATGTTATTATCAAAAGTAAAAACGAACAAAACAAAAAAAAAACATGGTACTTGAACCGAATACACGATTACCATACAAGAACAGTAAGGATCTTTTCATCGATCCGGGCTACACTTTCTTTTTTAAAATTTTTTTTGCTCATTTGTATCATAATATATTTATATTATGGTTTATAAACAGTATAACAGTATAACGCAAATATGATCCTCATATCTTGAGACGTTACGTTTATTTGATCCTGAATAAACAATGTAAACTAAATCTTATAAAAAAACCTTACTCCATTGAATCCCCGCGGTCATCCTGCCACTCAAATCCTCACAACGTGACAGTTGCCGATAAAAATGGCGATAAAAAGTTTCAAAACTCGTGCAGTCCGCAATGGACGGACCGCTGACAGTCCGGACGGCCTGTAATTACATTTTTAAGGCGACAAAGGGCCCGCCGGCCAGCCCCTGAGGGGCCTGAGACCGCAACGCGCCGCTCCAATTAAAAAGCCGTACACGGCCTCAGAGTCGCACTTATGGTGCCCGAGCTTTTATGAAAAAGCTCTTTTTATTAACTCGGAAAGCTTGCATTATTATTTATGCACATATCATTATTAAGATTATAATGAATTGTATAATGAATTCTATGATGAATTTTCGGATACAGCCGAGTTTGTATGACAATACAAATTGGGAGGATGCATACGAGCTTCAATAGGTAGAGTGTCTTCTTTGAATACCCGCCGTTAAGTATTGGACAATAAATGAATAGGTAAATTTAAGAGTATAATGTTGAATGTTGAATGCGTGAACTTAACATTGATTTTAAACTGAATAATCACTGCGTCCGAATACTAGTTTATACTATTAAAAAGTTGTATAATTTAAAAGTCGTTACCATTGCTATCAGGTATAATATAAATTGCAAAGACAATATATTTTTTTTTTAATGCAAAGACAATTTAATTCTCAGTAATATGTTAAGACTATTTTCAAAGTGAAATGGCTGTCGATAGAAGCTGAAAAAAACATTAGTTTAAGAAAATCGTAGACAAAAATGAGAAAAACGACTAAGTTTTTAGAAACTATTGTGAATGCATAAAAGATGCGATCTTACTTTATATGCATCATCTATAATTCATATCTTTGCAAAATCGTTTTTAAAATCACCCGAAATGAAATTTTTAGAAAAGGAAAATTTATTTCATATTAAGAGTCGAAAGTTCGTTTACATTGACGTTAAATCGCTCCTCGGAAATAATTGTCTTTTTCAGTCTGTTTCATTAGAGGCAACAGCGTAAATATAAACTTTCAGAATTGGCCACGTTTGCCAGTAACGAAGAGACTGACAAACAACGAAAATGAAAAAAATAAATAGTCGGATATCAATACAACGCTTTACGCCGGAAGTGCTACAATGAAAAAATAAAAATATTTATCATCATTAGAGTATTCCATATTAAAAACAATAGTTTTCTCCTAATCAATTAATACTTTACCCCATCAGATCTGGCACTAGCATGCTTAATTTCATATTAGTGAGCAACGATTTTATCTATGTCTCTAATACATAAATGGTTATTGTACCTATGTTTCTAAAACAAATAATTGGATTAATAGTTATTGGGAAATAATAGTTAATTACGTTCAGACACATTCATTATCAATTATTTTGGTATATATATATGTATATATATATATATATATATATATATTGATCAATACCGAAATCTCTACCATGGATCTCAAGAGCTACTCAAGGTCATTCTTGTACCGTGTTTTATAATAACTATGATAAATTTAATTCAATTATGCAGAAAAAATATTCACAAAATTAACTTTTTGAAATGAAATGATGGAAAAAAAATTATTTGATGGAAATGAAAAATAAAAAAATTTACTAATCTCTAAAATTGTTACATTGATTGAGTATAATTTTATATTAACGCATTTACAGCACAATTTTCAGAAAATATAATACTATACGTACCTATAATAGGTTTACGTATCATTGGTAAATATTGTCATTATTATATTAGGTTTTATGCAGATTACTTACAATTTATAATTGCTAAAGAGTTTCTAATATGTAGAGCAACAAAAAAGCTTCAACTAAACTGTGCCTTACCCATTAAAGATTTCTTGGTGATTTTTACTGAGGTAATACCAATTAAAATTATAAATGCTAAAAGAATATTTTGGAGTTAGCCATCCTAAAAGCGGTAGCCAATTAAACGCGATGTGGGCATATTTTGTTTCTTCGAGTATTTGCGTGACACAGGGAATTGTTTTAAATGGAAGTTAAGTTTAATTTACGGGAATATTTTACCACAGAAAACTTGTTAAGTATGCAGAACTTGAAGAATGTCAATTTGAAAGGTATTCAAATTATTTCATTATAATGAGCACTTCATAAAAAATAATGATTGGCACTAACGTAACTGTAGTCCCCACTGAAATCTCTGTATATAAAGGCTTAATTGACCTTAAACCGTCCGACATTATACAAAATAATGCCTTGATTTATTTACCATTTCCATTATCGTGATTTAAATTGCTCACGCGTTTGCCGTAACACGAAAGCTTTGAAGCTTAATTCGAAGCTCGAGCCTCGACACGCAAACTGCGTGCTCGCAAACATAACCGTTACACCGGATACGGAACGGACGTAGCGCGAGCCGCAACATTGCCTCGGAGACCCCGTGAATACATAAACGAAGACGCGGAAGAGGTGGGGAAGAAAGCTCAACGGGCCGTAAGTTCAGTAGAGTCAATTGCGAAAGCTCCGTTGAGTCTAGTGTACCATAGCTTTAACCGGCTTGATTATTATAGGATATCACCAGGAAAAGTTTTCCGTTTTGGGGTGAAATATGAATGTGCGTGACGCTTTTATGTAGGCAGGAAGTAGAAAAAAGGTAAAATAATGCGATACCGCTGTTTGGTTTCGTGACTTTTTCTGACATTGCAATATTTCTAATTTTTATGTATATATTATAAGCTTTCCATTTTTACTCAAGTTGCTGTTTTTTTCACTTTATTGAGTTAATATTAAGTAAAGTATCGTGCGTTTTAAATTTTAATTTAAATTTAACGATTAACGCACTGGTTTAATTTTAATAATAAAACTTATGGGGGCGACAAAATGTTTATTACAGAAGTATTTTTTTATCACCCAAAATCAGTATATATAATTATTATATTTTTAAATGAGGTATATTTTGATAAAGTGAATGGCTAATAAAATTTTTAATTTTCTTTAAAATTAAGTAGGTTGTTGTATGTTACTTGAGAGTTTTATTAGTAAAAACATATTGATTTATATCTTGTATTAATTAACTATAATTTAAATGTTTTACAGAATAGTGACGATAAGCAAAAAACGTGAATTTGCAACGAGAAAATTTTTTTCTCTATTTTCTAAATTAAATTATTTTTTTTATCTTTTATAAATTTTTCTAAAATAGATAGGTCGAGAAAAACTTGTTACTTATTATTGAAAACTTTTTTTTCATATCATTTAAAAGCTAATATCTTAACACTAACTTAACTAAAATTTATGAATATAAATTACAAAGAAATTAAATATTTATTTTGCTTTAAAAATTCTTCCCCTACCACACGCACACTACAAATATTTTTTTTGGAGTCTACCTTTTGAATTCATGCTTGTGTTTCAAATATGTGTTTACCATAGGATTGTAAATTTCAGATCTGGGCAATAAAGCGATTGTAAAACACTGAACATTAAAACTTTATTACTATAAGTATACGGAAGTTTTTTTCAATCTTGTTTACTTCAATAGGGTAACAGGCATAAAAATATCTTAAATGGGTAGCAATTTTAAAACGAATTTACCTACAAAGAAATTTTTTCTCAACGCTTGTACTTTCGTAAATACAGCACACGATAGCGCATCCAACGTGCTTCACTGTGAGCGTCGCAACGCAACGTTTATCAGTGTGCCCGGCGCCGCCCGGTGGCATATTTCCTACCGCTTTTATTTCAAAACTCCTTCTTGAAATACCTCTTTCCTGAAGACTGAAATTATGATGCTCTCTACGTGGGCCGTTGGGAACACGAGTGCGGTTTTAGCAAGAGGCTCGCGTTCTGTGTGGACAGCGCTGGAACATAAATGTGAACGTCGAAGAGCCTGCATGGAGATTGTAATGTGATGCGAATACTTGCTGAATTTATAAAGGAATGAAGGTTTTTTGTTTGGTTTTATTCCTATCCTATATCTTGGTGGTATTCCTATCCTATATCATATTATCGACGGTCGTCCTTAGAGAGAGTTAAATTTATAGAAAATATTAATATTTAAAAAAAGAAGCGGAAAAAATTACAGAATATAAGATGATTATTTTATCAATAAAAGGGTTTGGCATTATTTAATGCGTACCCCCTACATTTGCACCTTGTTAATTTGATTTATATTAAATATTGATTTAAAAATATCGTCACTTTAAAAGCGAGAATGAATTTTTTCTGAAATGAAAATTTTCTTAAAAATTAGGAATATAATTCATGATGTACATTTAAATTATAAATCGTAGGTGACATTATTTATTATTTACTGTAACCAAATTATTTTAGTAACATATTGGCGTATACTCTTTCGTCGCACTGACGTCATTATGTGCAAAAAAGCATAAGAGGAAATGAAAATAAGAACCGATATATTTCCCAATTGCTACTAATTTCATTTAAAATACTAGTTTACCTCAACTAACGTACATTTTTATTAATATTATATAAGTCAAGTTTATTTATTTGTTATTTAAAAACTCTGATAACAAGCAACGAATTGCCATCATTGCTATATTTCGTGTGGCGTAGTAGCTTACGGAATATTACTTCCGGTTTCGTTCGAGTGGAATGCGAATGCCACTAATGGTATGCTTAGCTATTTATTACTCAATCATGCTTTATGAGCTAGATAGGTTTTCATGAAACTTGGTAATACAATTAATGATCTATATTGACACATATATTTTTAATTAAATATACACATTTTAACTCTATAGATAACATATTATTGTTGCTTTTACTGCAAAAATTTGGTACCATAATGTCAACAGATGATTCAAAGTATAAATCTCTTGCTCATTTATTACGAAAACGCAAACTTGTATATTTTACTAGATATAGAAAAATGTTTATCCTTATTTATAGAAGTGTTGCGATAGTGCCATTCCCCCAGATACACGGTCAAAGACAAATTCGCTGCCTTAAGCAGAAATTTATACGGGTTTTGCTCGCAAAATCCAAGCAAACAAAATCACGAGAAAAACCTGTTTTTAAATATTTTGATAACGGAGTGCTAGTAGAACAAATACAACTATAAAAAGTTCAAATTTGTTATCAATATTAACCTCATGTTTTTCTAAGCCAGTTAAAAAAACTGATTGGAGAAAAGGTTTTCAATTCGACGAGATTTTATCTTTTAAATATATTATACACATATATAATGTATCGTAACTCAGAGGCGTATTAGCCGATTGTCATTCATTTTTATTTAAAAGAAAATGTTTTCGGACAGATCTCATATATGGAGCTTGCATTCGGTGAACAACGAAAGTGCAAAACTTAGGGTATTTTGTCTTGAAATTTAACTGAAATGTTAAGCATTTTCACTCACATGATATTAATTTGATAAAAAAATTTTTTTTAGAAAAAGTACACCGCGCCTTTACACTCAAGTATTATACTTGATAATAAACATGGCATAGATTAAAATTTTCACAGATAGAAAAAACAGGTTTGATAATTATTTTTTGTTTTTAGTTCATTATTTATGAAAGCCTGTTTTTCAGTTTATTTATTTAAAAAGTTATTTTTACTTCTTTGATCTCACATTAAAGGACAGAACATTTTTTTGAAATTGCTTTGTATAATATTTTGAATTATTTTTAGAAATAACACTTTATTAAAATAACTTCCATAGAATTCTAATTAACAGAGCATTATAATTGATTAAGCTGAGGTGTCTCTTTATGATTCTACATCCGTGCGCGATTGAATCTCTGCCAGCGCATTGGTATTGCATAGTGTTTTCTCGATACGCTTGGAATAATCCAAATCTTCGATCTGAAGTCTACGAAGTAATTTTACTTTACTTAGAGCTACGTATGTTTGCTCAGACGCAAAGGTTCGCAACCCTAAATATACCACTCCGTATACAGTAATTAGAAGCACAAAAACGATTAGAATATGTTGTTCCATTATCGAGTTCAGTGTTCAATTCTTCATTGGTACGGAGCAAGTTTATAGACTTATTTAGGTTTATTTCTCTGATGAATTCCTTCGTCACAAATAGTAACGAGGGTCTGACGATGGAGTGAAAAATAGTGATAGGATATGTTCAATGAGGTGCAAACTCATTGAGGTTGGGCTTGTTTAACTTAGAAAAGTCAAGAAGTAAATTTGTAAATAAGTACACACACATACATGCAAATACGTTTGGTGTCTATCTGCTGTATGAGTGTGTCCATATAATTGAGAAAGATTTTTATCTCTGACAGCCAGAAAAAGAAATTATTAATATCCGGAATATTCCCAAATTTATTAATTTCCGGAATATTCCCAAATTTATTAATGTCCGGAATATTCCCAAATTTATTAATTTCCGGAATATTCCCAAATTTATTAATGTCCGGAATATTCCCAAAATTATTAATATCCGGAATATTCCCAAATTTATTAATGTCCAGAATATTCCCAAATTTATTAATGTCCAGAATTAATATTGAATTGCAAGAGTACAAACTTTGTATTTTTATTATTTTATAGCCTGCAGTGCATTTCGTATTCCGTGATTTTTGAAGTCAATTAAATTTGTTCATTAAAAAGGTTTATTAACTTGTGATTGAGGTATTTATATTTAAACTTATGTGTTAATAATGCTCACTATATGAGAAAACTGTTTGTTCTAACTTCTTTTAATATTATAATACGTGATTTAATTTTATGTTGTGCTTTTACTATTTATGTGACAGAAGCTTTTTTATAATAAACTTCTAATATCTAAATTACTGTGAAATTTCGTAAATTATTAGCAAATGAAAAATTAATTCGACTATATGATTATATTTAATTACATTTAAACTATGCAGTATGTCTTGCTAATGGATAAATTATCCAATAACTATGTGATATGTGTATATATATATATATATATATATATATATATATATATATATATATATATATATATATATATATATATATATATATATATATATATATATATATATATATATATATATATATATATATATATGTATATATACGACTATAACAGTAAATGAGGGGAAAATATTATTAGAGAGATAAGAAAGTGGAAGTATTAGTAAGAGGTCATTAATTAAAACATAGATACAAATGAGGAACAATAATGTGAACTTAGACCATATCTACTTAGACCGACTAGTATTTCTTATCTAGTGATGAGTTGTTTGTTTGTTTGTGTATGCAATCAAATTTTCCCATTTATCTCCAAAACAGTTCGATTGATTTAGATATGATTTTCTTTACAATGTTTACGATTTATTGGCAATGGTTCTTAGATAGTTATTACGGTGATATTTCAGCAATAAACATTTTGTGTTAAACGAATGTACCTATTTATACCCAAAACGGTTTGGCCGATTTAAACACGGTTTTCGGCATAAACCTTTTAATCGAAAAAGAAAAAAACCCACGACGGATATAGTCATTGTAATTGAAAAACGATTAAATATGTTTTTTTTAAAACCCTCCGAATAAAGAAATTAAGAACCTATTAACATAATTGAAAACCCAAAAAAATCTGTAGGGGCTGCCATGCCCTGCCTATGTGCATGGCAGCCACGACATTTCATTAGCTCGTAACAAATTAAAATACTCTTAGGTGCGTAAATAGCTTTTTAATATTGTTTCATTTTCTTTTTAATTTTGGATTTTTATATTAGAAACTTGAATGTGTTTTCAGGATTTTGCCAAGGAGCCAAACTTTACTAGCAAAACAGTTTTTCCTCTTTCTTTCTGTCCAAAGTTTAAATTCTATATTGCTAAACTAAATGAGGCAAGATTTCGAAACTGTTTTACGCAATAGAAAAAAAATATGTTTAGAACATTTCAGAAATCTAAAATTGATTTTCTCTAAAGCGTAGATAATTTATTAAAACATAATTTTAAGCTATGTCTTTTACAATTCTGGTATGGAAAATAAATAATCGTTAAATATAAAAATGCCGTTATTTTTTAATTAACAGGGAACATGTTTTAGTAAAAACCATTCATACTTTCACGATTTAACAATGATCTTAATTTCATAAATATTATTGAAAATAAACAAACACGTATTTTTATGGCACATGGTATATAATATGCCAACAAAAATAAAGAGCTTGAACTCTTTATTTTTGTTGGCATATTATAAATATAATTAAAAGATAAGCCTCCGATGCTTTTAATCGTTATCTTCAACTTGCTTCAAATCCGTTAAGTTCATTCAGAGCTTTTATATTACACTATATTATCGTACCCGAAAGTGTCCTCACTTCACACTTAACTTAAGAGTAACGCTTTTACTGAAGCGAAAGCTTTGGTGAACTTTTGAACTCGTTGCGAATTCTTATCAAATGAAATTCTAGTAAAACATGCTGAAATACCGCGTTAAGTTTCCAAGTTGCGTCACTTTTTCGTACATTATCGCATTTGGCTCGTGGTCAAATACGTATATAGAGGTTTTATTTTACAAGTAGCAAGTTTAAGAAAATTGTTTTAGTGTTCCTTTGTAAACTTTTTCAAATCAACATGCTATGGATATGTGCTTCTCAATATATATATATATATATATATATATATATATATATATATATATATATATATAATGAATCGAATTAAAAAAAAATTTAGTGGTGTAAAATTAAAAATAACTGTTTCTTCTTTCTATATAGTTTTCAGTTAATACTACTCGTACATAATATTCCGATTAAACTATTTAAAAAAATTAATTGTTTAGACAAAAAATATATGGCCAACTATATCTTTGGCAGGCGTATATTTAAATAAAATATTTGTTTATGTAACCTAACTTCAAATTAAAGATTTTCAGATTTTTTTCCTTCGCTTGTTCTGTGAGATCTTGCTTCTTGCCAAATTTTATGATTCTAGGTCAAGGGAAGTACCCCATAAGTTTTGATTCATTTTTGTGTGTCAAAATATGCGGCATAAATTGTCATATTTTTTATTGCGTTGACTTAGAGGCTTGATTTCCCCAGCTCTAATGGAACGCAGACCTAAGTATTTGATATTAATTGCGACTCGATACCGCCACGTGTCCTTAGAAAACGAATTTCGACAGACATGGAAAACGAAGTGATCAATACGGGTTCCTTTTTCCTTTTGAGGTAGGGAACCCTAAAAAGCTAAAATAAAGTACTTCAAGAGATTTTCTTTCAGTTATTAAATTTAGTCTTTCATATTAAATTTAGAATTTCAGTTATTTTATTTGTTATTATAAGTAAGGTAGAATGTCTTTACATTAAAAAATTTATTTTGAATATTTTAACATTTTGTTTTATGTGTTAATTTACTTAGAAATGGAATTATCCATGGTAACATAATTGTAATAATATTTTTTTAAATTAAACTTCGCTACAAACGACAGAATTTAGATATTATAACACGCAATCAAATTGGAAATTGAAGACCCTGAACTGGAGCATAATTAATGTTGCCATATCGTACATAACATACTAGTGCGTAAATCCAGGTGACATGTATCAATTCCTTTACATCAAATTGACGTCATGGAGGTGAATAAACATTAAAAATAAATTAGTTAATACGTAATTGCGTATGCATATATGCATATATATATATATATATATATATATATATATATATATATATATATATATATATATATATATACATATATATATATATTTACATATATATATATATACACATATATATATATATATATATATATATATATATATATATGTATATATCTATAAAATAATGTTATAATAAACAAATACGCTATTTTATTATAAAACATACAACAAAATGTCTTCAGAAAGCGAATTACTTATTAGGAATTATTTAGCCAACACATTTAGTTATTTATTTCTCCATTTTGATAATTGTTTCAATATGGTTATGTCTTATAGTAGACGATTATACACCATACCCCGTAAATTTATGTTAATTGGCAGCTAAATAAAAACAAGGCAATTACTTGTCTTTCTAGGACCACTTCCAGATCTTAAAGTAATGTTTAATAATATATAATTGTATGTATTGATGGTTCGAATTTTAATAAAAATTATAATTTTATTAATTATAGTAAAAATATTAAAGCACCGTAGAGTAAATTCATTTACCTGTCGTAATCAATTTAAAAACTTTTAAAAAAGGTAATAAAACTATCGATTCAGAAATCTGGTTAAATTTGCGTTAAGTTTTTTGGCAGAGGCAACAGTGACTAAAATTAATTTTCAAAGTATTCTGTTTAATAATCACGACACTGATTTGCACTATTTCGATTAAATTATTAATCTTTTTTCTATATATTATTAATAATTATACTTTTTTATTATTTTGTATTAATTTACTGCATCAATTATTTAAATCATTTCTATAAAATTTTATCATCTTTGCATGGGAAATGTTAAAAATAATGAATTAATACTTAATTCATAAAAAAACTTTTTGCTATTTAATTTGTAAAATGTATGAAGAAATTTATTTGTAAATGTTTTATACCAACTTTATATTTGCTAGAACAATTCTGAACAAGTGCACTGTAACAAAAATTAATGTTATCGTTTTTTTATATTAAATGGAATGAAAATACAAGTTAAACCTTGTTTTGTCGTGAATGGCCGAACCGTGGAATTGTCATTCAAAAATGTGTCAAGAGATTTATGATATTCTTACTTTATCATCCATAACCTAAATTATTATGTGGGATACCAGAAAAACAATTCCATTGTTTCGCCGGTTCAGAACTGTGAAAGACAAAACAGAGAGAAAAAACTAGCGAAAGTCCCAGCCACAAGACAAGAGCTGCGGAACGCCGAAGTGAAGGAACACAAAGGCCGAGTGAAACTCAAAGCTCGAATGGCGCATCTGATGATTACAGAAAGTTTTTAACAAATCTCCATACGAATGCATTGTGGCCTGCACGAGCCGGGCCGTATTTTTGCCGTGCACCAACCGACTGCTCAACTTATAATTTAAAAGTTAAAACTGGTTTCGTTGCCTTAAACTTTTTTGAATTTTCCGGAAGAATAATGTATTTTCCCGGTCGACAAATGCACCTATTCTTCAATTTGTAGCTTGAACTTACATTAATGTGATCGAAGGATTATGACTGAGCGAAGTTATATATATATATATATATATATATATATGTATATACATATATATATATATATATATATATATATATATATATATATATATATATATATATATATATATATATATATATATATATATATATATATATATATACAGTATAAGAGTTATTCACATTTAAACCTAAATTAAATTTACAAAGAAATTTAGAAACTGCTTTTCCGACTAGTTTTTTGGTTGCTATTTATGAGGAGATAGTCCTCGGCTATGTATTTAATTAGGTGCCTAAGTATCTAATTAAATACATGTACATTAACACCAAACGTTTAGACAGGCCAATTTTATTAGGGAATCCCATCGAATGATACATTTTTAGTTATTATAGATTATATATTTATCTGAATAAAGTGATATTTTTCCCTTAATACAATAAAACAATATGCTGTATGACAGTAATGACGTATGTCATAAAATATTTATTTGGAGACTAATTAAGAAAGTACTTGATTAAATATTTAGAAAAACCTGTTTTTCTCAGTACTCGTACATTTCTATTAGCATAATTTTTGATAACTAGTGCTTTTAGCCAATATTCGGTTGGTCAACAAACAAATTTAGGACTTAGTAAGTAGTAAATAAAGAGAACTTAATATTTTGAAATTTTTCTTTTAACTGTAATTGCGGTATTTTTTATTTCTTTTCTTGTCTATTATTTCATTCACTTTCCTATTTTTCATTATTCTCTGTATATTCTCGTAGATGTATTCTTATTATTTCATTGTCTTTTATACTGCCAAATATGCTTAAAATTATTTCATTTCTCGAAATTGGAGTATATTTTTGAATATTTATGATATGATACCGATTTTCTAAATTGGTAAGTGGCTTATCTATCGAGAGGTTTTTTTTTTACTTATACCCTTATTATTTATTGTTCGTCCGGCCTTTTGTTTACACTTTTTTTCAGTTGAAAAAAAGTGTAAACAAAAGTGTAAAAAAATTTATTCTCTTAACATCAACATAAAATTAAGCTAAAAGATTACCGACTACTTTGGACTGTCTAATACTTGTGTAACAACTACTTTAGACTGTCTATTACTTGTGCACCACTACTTTAGACTATCTAATACTTGTGATAAATTAAAAAGAGGTATGGCAACATTGAAGTAAATAAGTTACTGAATACAATATCAAATATGGCTCAATCTAACATCGTCCCTTAAATATATATCAATCATTCTAATATAACCAATAGAAATTAATCACATACCGCTTGCAGTGGTAGACATTTATGAAATCTAATTCAGTATTATTCATACCGTATCGTAAGACCATGACGTTAAATGCTATGTTTTTGTATCTGAAATTATTAAAGATTGTAATCAAATTGTAAGAAATAAATAAAACCCGTTCTTTCACATATTTCAATAGGTCAATTCATCGCGAACAGAAAATATAAAAGAACGCGGAAATCACCGATGCCAACATTCCAGGCGCGACCGCACAAAGTACGTACCACTATCCAGACTACAAATAAGTTACCGGCCCAGCTTATCCCGGCAAAGTCTTAACATGTCGCTATATCATGCTTTATTAAATCTAATTCAGCAAAGTTTCTTCGTTTCAGTAAACAATTATTTCTACTTCCAGCATACCGGGCAAGATTAAATCTTGTTGGACGGGGAGACGTGGTCCGTTCATTAGTTAAGCATTTATCGAGTTTTATTAAAGTTATGAATATTTCTAACAATATTTTGTTTGTTAACCGTGATAGATAAATAGAAACTTTCTATACCTTAATATTGTATTATTTTATGATGCAATTACGATTGTACCGAAAGAAACATTTTGAATTTGAAAGGCGCGAGCTCTTTAACGATATCTTGTTAGAATATTTATTTTTTTGTTTTATACTATTAAATAAACATATGTTCCATATTTATATGTTCCATGTTTCCACATGTTCCATATTTCCCTCACAATAAGAAGAGTAAATTATATTACACTTTAAGAAGTTTTTTTTTCGTTGAGATAACTAATCCCAACTAATATTATAAAGAGGTAAAGTTGTTTGTTTGTTTGCAGGAGGTAATCTTTGGGACTACTGATCCAGTTTTGAAAATGTTTTCAGTGATACAACGCTGTACTTTTCGCAAGTAATATGAGCAATGTTTTACTGTTTACAGAATTTTCTTTAGTACGAAATAACCAAATTTTTAAGCAAAGTCGGTGATAAATGAGCTGAACGGCTGTTTATCGGCGTGCGATGATCAAACGGTTTGATATAAAGGAACATAATGTATTGGAAATATATTATTACTTAGCAGTTATATCGAGTTTTTATATTTTAAACAAAGTAGTGGAATTATTGGAAAAGAAAATAAACAAAAAGTAAAAACAAATCGAAGGGTCTAACGTCTTTAACGTGAAAAACATTTTTAATATATTATTTTTAATTTATGAAGTCTTCTTTAGTTATTATTTGAAGAAAGCTCGATATTTAATGGCTGTCATCTTAAAGGCCATTGTACAGCGTTTAGTTTTGCAACGCGTTATGTAGTTATAGCGCGCAATGTAAGATGGCGCCACTGACATTTTTAACTCTCGAACTATTAATTGATCGCGTGGAGAATAAGGTAACTGAAAAATAACATTTATTTTAAACTATTAACTTTTTGCTAATATTATTATTGGTTATGGCATTACTTTTATATTTTACCGAGTTATAATTTGCAGTCACAAATTAGAGATATAAGTTTAGTTTAGCAAAAATGTAAATTTCCCGTTTTTTTTGTTTTGAATGAAAGAATATACATATTTAAAATTAGGGGCTGATACAATTATTTTATTAATAAGAAACGGTTATTAATTGGCTGTCAAACATAAATTTTATAACCTTACCTAATGAAAGTATTTTTTTTATATCAATTCCTTTTTGTTACCAAGAAATACAATTAAATCGAAAAATTTATGACTTATACTTCATTGACAAAGGGCTCTTTTCTAAGGCAACTTATTTCATATAACCTTTTTCAATAAAATAATCGCGACCGAGCCCTACTTTTGGTTAATACTTTCTTTTTTACCTATATTCTTTCATTTAAAATAAAAAAAAGTTAGGAATTCACATTTTCACTAAACTGAACTTGTTTCAGATGAAATATAGTTAAAGATTCGGGTAATACCACGAAAAGTTACGTTATTGGGGAGTCCAATAACGTTTGACTTAAGCTACTCTGTGCGCCAATACATCTCGAGGAAATGAGTCAACACATCCGGCAGTGAACTGAGTTGGCGTAATTGCGCGGCGCAGCGCAGCGTTATACATGTCTAATCTGTATATGTGTGGTTGTTTCACAACACTTATTTAGGTATATGATAATATTGATAACATACCTAAAAATATCACAATTTTCTGAATATACATTCCAGACGAGAGTTTCTAAAGTACACCACTTCAAAAGGCTAATTCTAAGAATTATACTTGAGCGAAACGAGTATTTTGCGATACTAAGTACGAGTATTATAAAATGTTGGAGACAGATATTGGTGAAAAAATACTCGACGAGTATGAGCGGCGTAATTCCGCTACGACTATATTACAAATCGATATGGACTTATAGGCCCAGGAAACGTGCAATAAATCTTAATTGCTACTTATTATGAAGGTTTCAGTGTTCCTTTATTTTTTACAGCTAAAATTGACGGAAATTCCTATAATTTCTTAATGAGACATTTTTAATAAAATATTGTTTAATTTTTCCTTCATACTATCATAAATAAGTAGGCTCCAAGGCGTGAACTGGTAACTAAATTATTCATTTAAAATAATCATTTAGAGAGCGTATTTAAAAAATGAATCAGGTTTTTAACAATAATTACCTTTAATATAAAAGATAGATAACACTATATGTTATCCATTTTTATCACATAATTCATGATTTTTTAAATCAATTTATATGTTTATTTTTTGGTTCGTTTATGATTTTCGTTTTTTTTCTCATAGTTATTATGATTTAATGTTCGATTTCGATTCTAATTTTTTTTACCAGTACAAAGTAATCACACTCAATTATTCCAACAGAAAAAGGAAGAATCATTGGGCGAAAAGAGCGCCATATTTAAAATCCTTATTTTAAAATGTTCGTACTTGTATCGAGTAAATATTTGTCCGCAAAGTTTGAAGCAAAACTTAACGTAATGAGTAAAACGAGTACACGAGTAAGTTTAACATGCTAGCATTGCATACTTTAAAAGTATTAAGATTTACGAGTATTAAGATATTTGGTTTGTCCCTTATTTCATATCTGTTTTAGATATGAAAGTACGTACGATATGTGTGAGTGAAATAACTATAGCCAGGTAGACAAAGAGGGGTAAAGTTATATCGCAGCCCGACCATAAAGCAATCATTGTACGAACGTCCAGTTAGCTATACCATATAAGTATTTACGATAACAAGTATTTTGTATTTTGCACGCCAAGTGCGTATTTCTATCTGAGATATTGAGTATTTTTACAGATAACAATAACGTTGCCTCATCTCTACTAAAACTATACGTTTCGCGAATCAAATGGCGTATACTTTATATGCCCCAAGCGAATACAATTGAAAAAAAAAATGAATCTCTACATTGAATAATTTTAAGTAAAACTAAAAAATAAAAAGTCTTAGTTGTGCACGCTAACCTCAGCAACGGCTGAATTGGAAGTAATTTTCAGTAATGTATTTAGATTAGGTTAGGCTAAAATTTAGACATTTAATTTCAGTCGATTCACAAATAAAACAAAAATACGTTAATCTTTAGTGTATATTCGTTATGCACGGTAATAATTGGCGGAACCGATTTAGCTGTCAAAACCAACAATAAACGTTTTTAGGAAACTTTATGCTCACATAGTTCAGAGAGAAAATATAATGAAAACAAAAAAAAATCCTAATAACTTCCTACTCCGAATTCCACGCAAAAAGTATCGGCCACAGATACTTATTTATATGTTGTTATTAGTTATTTAACGGTTTAAGAGCGTATAAAAAAGAGAATTTTAAATGTTTATATTTTACGTGATGGAATTTCAAAAAGATTTTATTGAAATCAAAGAGCTTGAGTCTTTAATGGAAAGGGCTTATGTAGGTAATATACCTTTTGACAAGGGAAATGTCAATATTCCCTAACTGACATTTCTCGTAAGTTACATAAAATATAATTACGAATGTATCTACTATGACTTTTTTATGAAGTGCGTCTATTAATTCGATCTTGTTCCCATTTTGTATTCGAAATAATGTACTGTTTTTAAATAAATTAAGTAGCAACTAAATAAATTATCCGTAAATAATCTCGTCTGTATTTCAACCTCTACTAATAAAAACTTAATTGAAAAGTGTCTTTCAATATTATAAATAACAGCGCCGAGAGCATCAGTGGTTAGGTAGATATAAAATTTATTACAGAATGCAGTAATATGACTTAAATAAAGCCATAGATCCTTGATAGCATAGTAGTGAAATTGTCTTTATATTAGTTTTTATAGAGCTTTTCTTTGCAGTTTTTATGGAGTTTTTCTTTGCAGTTTGTCATGGCATAAATTCCACTTAAGTCTGAATGAAGTTTTACGCTGGTATCAATTATGTTTAATCTATTCATCTTCATTGAAAGGAAATAAATAAAATTTTAGAAATAATTTTTACAACTTAAAGAATTTTGACATCGTATTCGCGCTTCGCAAAATTTGTATATATAGCCTAAGTATGTCCGCTATCTCCCAGCGCCGTGGGACTCATGCGCTTACATACAATTAAATTTTCCCGCAATGTTCGTTAGGTAATTTTTATTTAATTATTATACAATGATAATCATAAACTATAAATTAGAATTAAGAATCCAACATTTTCCAGATGAAATATTTTTTTTATTAATAGAAAATATCGGACTAATTTTGTAATATTTGATTTGGTCCATTAATTTTTTATTTTGCATCTAATCGGACTATTATTTATTGACATCTGACCCAAAATTTTAAGAATTTTGTGCATATGAAGACACGTAAAATTGTGTAAAGCAATTTTAATTGCATCTGATACTTTTGGTTTCATTAAAGTTATATAGGGATATTAAACAAAGATTTTAATCGCTTTATATGGAACTGGTAGTATATCTGAATCTAGTTACCTTCTACCAAATGAGAAGTTTTCACCAAACATTTTTATTTTTCTCAAGAAAACAATTCCCATGTGGTTTTGTTAAAAGTACTGTAAAATTTTAAGTAAATGTTTTCTACTGCCATCGTAACTAGACCAACCATTTATGAGTTAGAAAAAATTATCTTTTCTGGTTTCATTTCAACATAGGTTATTATTAGTTTTCAGTGCTCTCAGATCTTTATTACTGTACATATGTATTAAATTTATAAGATAACTACGTACGTATTTATTGTATATAGTTTTACTATAAATTTAATTTACCACTTCACTCGCTTTCAAAAGATACACATTCGCTTTACGGATCAAATGCGAATAGTGTAGATATTGAATTTGCTCTCTTGGATATATTTTAATTAATATTTCGTCACAATACAATAATATTTTCTCACAAGTCATATTTACTTTCATGTAAACTTCCAGGGGTGATTAACAGAAATGTTGTAAGACAGGATGAGATTACAAAAGGGCTAATTTCTTTGACATACGATTTATGTTAACTTTACCTCATTCAACATACGATTTATGTTAACTTTACCTCATTCAACATACGATTTATGTTAACTTTACCTCATTCAACATACGATTTATGTTAACTTTACCTCATTCAACATACGATTTATGTTAACTTTACCTCATTCAACATACGATTTATGTTAACTTTACCTCATTCACTATCGTGAAAGTAAGTATAATAAACTGATAAGTGAACTTCTTAAGGTAAGAGAAAAACTGTAGTTAGGGTATTTATACGTTAATATTTAAGATTATTGACAATAAAAAAGGCTAATAAAGTGCAAATCAGTTAAGTATATTAGCCTTACATACAAATAAATAGATATCTTAAAAAACTGGTGTTGGGAACAAGATGCAGAATAGTACACAAAGAAGCAAGACATTTTATTCAAACATAAATTTGAAGGTTACGTTGCATTTTAATATTAAATAATAAAGTGACAAGCAAAATTAATAGTGACATTTCAATATTTGTGGACCGTGTGATTGTAAATTACTCCTAGTTTCTTCAAAAATAATTAAAAATATTGTATTACCCACGTGCTATTGTAACCCTATTAATAAGTACATTGTAACACAATTAAGTAATGATGTAAACTGTATATTGGAGTATTGTATACTACATATTAATATAATCACCATATATATATTTTCACACATTTAGTGTAAGTGTACTTTTACAAAACTTGAAAACAACAAAATATTTAAGTTTTAAAACGCTGTAATTAAAAAATTGTGAAATTAACATTTTTCCCTTGATATTAGTTAAATAACCATCATATATTTAAAATAGTTTTATTAAACTAAAAAAAATTCCTTTGATTTTTTATTTTGAAAAATGATACCAAAATTTATTAATTTTACATAGAGTACATAGAAACATGCATTAATTCATGCAATAAGTACTCCAAACTTTTTGAAGATATACTAAGATTAGAAGAATACTAGAAAATGGTCTTGAACTAAGTTGATTTACCTGCTTTATTTTATCTAATTTATAGATATGGCGGACTTATTGCTACAAGAGCAATCTCTTACAGCCTACCATAACCTCAGTCCAGTCCCGTTCGACGAACGGCCGGGAATCGAACCCAGGTCCCCGAGGGTCCCCGATTTAGACAAAATTTAGACCATTAGCTTTTAGATATTTCGTTAATAACATATTTTATGTTGTTACATTGAAATAACAAACGTCTATATAGAGGTTACAATAATTCTAAATCTATTGTATCGCCTTATATCCGAAGTGTTTTTTCAAAAAGTGTTTTTTTATTTTTACAAGTAATATTTGACACAATATTTAGCTCCACCAAAAACATTAATATGAAACTTGAGGTAAGTTCTCTTTGAAGTCTCATTAAATTCAGGAAATTAAAATATAAATCAATGCCAAGTTGCAAGTACTTTTTATAAGCAAAATATTATATTTGGTATTATTTAGTAAATCCCTGTGAAAATTTTAAAGTAATTCAACTTTTAGGCTTAAACTTAGCAAATTTTGGCATTTTACAAAACTTTTGTTTAACTTATATTAGTTTTCAAATGACTACTCTAATTTTGTGTATGAAATTAATATTAGAGAAAAAATAGACCTGATTGGAAAGAGTTTGATCGTAGGTGCATTTAAGGCTGGTTTCTTTTTTGAAACTTCTATTCATATCGAAAAATGAGCATATTTTTGGTGAAAATAATATTTTTCGACATCATTTAATAAATTTGTTAGCTGGTTAATACAGTTCATTAAATTGTATTTAATAGCAAAATTGGTTATAAAAATACCGTCCTCAAGTTTGTTATAATAGTGAATTTCTATCATATTCACTATTGTAACGATCCACGTCTACCACTCTTGACTTTTGGAAGCCACTTTTACTGAACATAGACGTTAAATGAACATTGGGTATTTTAATTCAATACACGTGTATGGAGACAAGGTCGAAGTGACGCACTGAATAAAATAACGACCTATAGCTCCGTACGTAAATAACGACCTCTCACAGGTCACCGATTCAATACACAGCATAAATGACAAATTTATATAATGCTGGAAATAGACAGAGCACTGGACACACTTTGAACTGCGTAGGATGTTGGATCACCCCGATCACTATTCGAAGATTAGAAATTTAATTAATTCTATGCGAGAAGCATTAATACATATTTATTTTACACCTCTCATCATAGTTTCTGCAAACGATGTTAAGAATCTACTGAGCTTCTTTAATACGAATTACCCTTAATAAACTTGACACGTTTCTTGTTTTAACGAACCGCAACGACCAGAATTATGGAAGAGGAGATTTAGAGAGTAAGGTTCTTAAATATTATCCCCACTTAATTTAATATTTTGGCAAATTCTAGGTCCAAGATTGGGATTTAGAGAAAAGTATCTTTGTCTACATTCGTCTATTTAATGAAGTGTGTTGACATGCATCTCCAACAAATATAACTTTTGTAATTTGATTTTTACCTATCTAGATTTAGGCTGAGTAATCATGATTAGTAAATTGCAATAGCATATTTTAAAGAATCACAGCATTCCTCAGCACGGAAATTTATTCTATGGAAAATCTAAGCAGCCAGATTTTAAATCCCAAAATTTATATTGTAAAAATATCATCGCCATGGTATGTTGGCTTGATTACGGGCTTAGAGTCTTTGACGGCGAGCAATACCGAGTTACGGGTTCGATTCCTAGCTGCTGGTCTAGTGGGGCTAGACTGATTATTTTCACAATACAAATAAAATTCCATAGAAAAATGACTAAATGTCGCAAAGAAACCAAAATGCATATGCATATTTGTTCCTTATAGCGATATAATATACTGTAACAGCTCAAAACTTTGACATGAAAATCTAGGGATTTATATTTAAAAAAAATTAAATTTTTTAAAATTTATTTTCGCCTGTTGAGTTATTTTATTCTGTAAAGATCGCTTAGAGATCCACAAAATTGATAATAAGATAATGATAAGATGGATATACTCGCAGAACTCAGTCCAATTCCTGTAATGAATGACTTATCGAATGTTTTTAGAATATGTTGTCTAAGGTTATCATTAAGAAAACCAATTCGGTCCAATCGACTACTTAGTTTGTTAGCTAGTCGATCTGAGTATTAATCGTAAATTTCTGCATAATTTTTTAGCGTTATTTACAAAATTTTCTTCCCGTCCACACGTCTTTTAAAGAACAGCGCTCGCGACTTTATCATTACCTCTGTTATTTATTTTCGGATTGGGTACTCAAATATTTGTTTGCCTTTAACTAAGTAATTGACTACATTCCCATTCTCGTCATCAAGTGATAATTGCTTAAGTTTATAGTAGTTACATTTTAAATAAGAGTGATTGTTGACAAACATTAAACCGATGTAGAGTGCATAAAGGTAATATGTATTTTCTTTGAATTTTAATACATCGTAAAGCTCCGCACTTTCTTTCATCGAATATACTTCGGCCTATTTTTATGCTATAACAAAATATTATGGAACTTTTAATAACATTTCTGGAATAGTTCCGAACTTATGGTTGAAAATGTATTAGCTAAACTAATACTTTTCATATTAAAAAAACAAGAAGTAATGTAATTTTTTTGCCATATTTTTTTTATTTTTAACTATTATTACTTTTCCAAGTAATTGAAGGAATCGTTGTTCAATCACGACTGATACCTATTTCATAAGCATTTGTATATGTCCACTAGCCACGCAAGGTCGTGCATCTTTCACATATATGAACATACACACACACACACACACACACACACACACGCACGCACAAACATACTCACACGCACACTCGCATACACCTATACATGTTCAATTTATTTTTTGGCAATTACGATTAGTAAGAATTTAATTATGACAAGAGTATTTGAAACTTGTCACATCGTGATGGCTGTGAGTGGTTTGTCTGATAGAAATATACGCTTCGCTTTAGTTCACAATATTGAAAATTGGTATCAAAATTTATATAAATTAATAAATAAATCAAAAAATAAAAATTCGAAATATGAAACTGTACTAGGATAATTTAATTTTATATTATAGATATAAAAAATATTGATCAGAACTGGAGTACTTGGTATTTTTCATGTCTATAATACAATCTTTACATTTAACAATAAATTATCCAATGAATGAAATAAGAGGCGGATCACGTTGTTTATGGAAATATAAGTTAAATTTAGAAACTGCTGTATATTTGTGAAAAACTAATTAACCAGTTTCAATAAGACATATTTCTTTACTCTGCACCTATTTTATTTCCATTATTCTGACTTTTACTCTCTCTTTTTTAAAACACACACGTAAAATATAGAAACTAATAAAGGTACTTTAATAAAGTATCCACTACTTCTAACTCAGGCTAAGATGGTATGTATATATAAATATCTCTACAGTATATAAACAGGGTAGGAGCAACTGTGTTTTAAATCTAGGAGAAGGATATTAAAACATTTCTTTTTTAGGGGAATAGTATTAAATATTCGCATTATCGGAAAATGTATATAACCTTTGAGACTCTTACTTAGGGCATCTATGGAGCTACATATTAGGTTAGGTTTTCTAAGAGACTATACAATTGAAGACCTTTTTCTATATATATTATTGTTTAATAACACATCTTAATTAATATTAAATTAAAGTTGTCAACATAAAAATTAAAGTTGCCTACGTCATGAAAATCACGAATGGGAGCTGCTTATTATACATGACTTAAATTATTTGACAATATTAAGAAAAAAATGTATTTAACTTCGAAACAATTTTAACTCCTTTCCAACTCGGTGATTAATAAAATACAGAGTTAAAATTCTACGGATTTAAAAAAGTTTTCATCAAAATAAGTACAAATTTCCCAAAACTGACTAACATATCCTAAAATTTGGACCGCTAAAATCCATTAATTTGCTAAAAAAATCATCCTAATATTTATACAATGTTTAATAGATCTAAAATCATGAAATTCTATAAATCTGAAATTTTTTGCATATGTATTTAACCAAGGTTAAATTAAAAGTTACAACCATTTTCCAAAATTATTAGTGGAGTTTCATTTCCCATAGTTTTTTTTTCTTTTCATATCTATGCAAGGAAAAATATTTGGAAATACGCTAATATTGTTTGATTGGTATAACAAGAATTTTCTTTCGGGTCCATGTCGAAAATATGAGATGAAAATAATCCGTAATAATTTTTTAGTAATGAAGATAATATATTTCTTTGTGAAATATATCAAAAAAACATTGAATTTCAAGTATAACCGATTTTTCTTTCTGCGAAATTATATTCGTGTTGTTAAATTTTCAAGGCTTAATTAGGGCTTAGGTACATAACTTTGTATATCCTTTCATAAATGTCGCGCGGCGTGTGGTGTGGGTACACTGCAGGATTCTTAATCCTCGCATTAACGTTGAAATAGTATATATCGAAAACGGGATAAGATAGAAACAATTATTTATTATAATCCAGGTACCTGAATCCAATCAAATATTATCTAAAATCGATTTATCTAATAGTGGTATTACTTACTGAACTTGGTTATGAAGACTTAAATAGAATATTACGAAAATTCGTAAATTAAGAATTTTATGTCTAACACTAACCTTTAGTGTGCTTACATTTGCCTTGTAGCTAAATGTTGCCCAACATTCTTAGCGAGTTGACTATAAATCTTAATTAAACTTTTGTATGTACGAATCATGTTCCTCTATGCACGCTTACCTCTCCCACTTCAAAACTTTATTAAAATCCAGGTACCTGAATCCAATCAAATATTATCTAAAATCGATTTATCTATTAGTGGTATTACTTACTGAACTTGGTTATGTAGACTTAAATAGAATATTACGAAAATTCGTAAATTAGGAAGTTTATGTCTAACACTAAACTTTAGTGTGTTTACATTTGGCTTGTAGCTAAAAGTTGCCCAACATTCTTAGCGAGTTGACTGTAATTCTTAATTAAACTTTTGTATGTACGAATCATGTTCCTCTATGCACGCTTACCTCTCCCACTTCAAAACTTTATTAAAATCCAGGTACCTGAATCCAATCAAATATTATCTAAAATCGATTTATCTAATAGTGGTATTACTTACTGAACTTGGTTATGTAGACTTAAATAGAATTTTACAAAAATTCGTAAATTAGGAATTTTATGTCTAACACTAAACTTTAGTGTGCTTATATTTGGCTTGTAGCTAAATGTTGCCCAACATTCTTAGCGAGTTGACTATAATTCTTAATTAAACTTTTGTATTTACGAATCATGTTCCTCTATGCACGCTTACCTCTCCCACCTCAAAACTTTATTAAAACCCAGGTACCTGAATCCAATAAAATATTATCTAAAATGGATATATCTAATAGTGGTATTACTTACTGAACTTGGTTATGTAGACTTAAATAGAATATTACGAAAATTCGTAAATTAGGAATTTTATATCTAAAACTAAACTTTAGTGTGCTTACATTTGGCTTGTAGCTAAAAGTTGCCCAACATTCTTAGCAAGTTGTCTATAATTCTTAATTAAACTTTTGTATGTACGTATCATGTTCCTCTATGCACGCTTACCTCTCCCACTTCAAAACTTCTGGCCGTAAGCTTTTCCACCCGTCGAAAGCACACGTAGGCACGTCATCCTTCTTTCATTTTTGCCACCGGCACGCCGCCGCCGCTACTGCATACAATTTTTCCCTGCTTTCTGCTGTTATTTTGTGTATCTTTTTTTATTTGGCACAAAGGCTGTCGGTAAATTTTTCACTGTACATATGCCGGGCGACGATGCACCCGTTACAAAGCTTTGCTTGCAGCACATGTATCTTGCTACTTGTAATATATATTTTGGTTATGTATTTTCGCGTCGCTTTACATATTTATTTTACACGGCTAATTTTATTTTGTTGCAAACTCAATATGTGGATGTTATTTCATACGCAATTATGGCGTAATGATTATGGGATAGTTTGATGCAAAGACTTTGCACAGATAAATGTACTTTCAGTCCATTTCGAGGTCAATTATCAAGGTCGTTTAGTTAGTTCGTAAATAAAGTTTACTTGTTCATGTATGTTTAAATATACGTATGAAAAATCATACATACCTGCCTGTTATTTAATACTCAATATTACTCTTTTAATAAGCACTGAATTCATATGCCTAGGTTCTCCCTGTTTTTTCTTCTATCGTACAATTTATACTTTCTCGTTTTTTGCCCATCGTCCCCTATTCACTTATTCCATTTCCGTTCACCATTTATGATTTCGATCATTTAGCTTGTACTTTACATTCATTTTTAGGTGTTATATATATATATATATATATATATATATATATATATATATATATATATATATATATCCTTGTTCTTAGATTTTATTTATAAGTTATTTGCATGCATAAAGTTTAATTTGTCTGTCATTTTAATTCTTGTGCATTTATTTTCTTGTTATTCTTGGCAACTACTAAAAGAATTTAGCCCTATATTAGGCGCTACAACGGTATATCAAATAAATTAATACGTTGAGGTAAATTAACTATTACACGCAATATATTCTTAGAATGATAATTTTTTTTCTAGAATGTTACTTTTTAATAAAATCCGTGAATTATAGAATCGCCTTAATTTCTTACTTAAAAAAATATGTATGTGGCAAACATCACTTTGAAATTATAACATAAATTTGGACTAAGCTGCAGTATGTGTATATTAGAACTTTTACAAATCCATTTTTAAATTTATAATCGTTTAACGATACAAAAGTTTTAACGTCTTTAATAAGAGCTTAAAATTCCTAGTATAAGTTAATAGTTATTAAATGATAAGGTTTGCTGAATATTGCAGCATGTGGATTGTCCTGGATTTACTATTAAAAACTTAGTTAAAACAATTAATTGGACTGCAATAACACATAGATAATAAAATAATGAAAATGTGAGATATAAAAAAAGTAAAATTTAAATAAATTTTCTTCGGAAGACATTTAACTAAATTAGGCAAATAGCACCGTTTAGAGGAAGAACTTTGAAAATTAAACTTTTTCATACGAAACGAAGGAATCATGTCACTGTGATAACAATTTTAGACACTTGGCTCCAAAAATATTGGTTGATCGATATATTGCTGTTATTGTCTATAATCTATATAAAATGGCGTCATAATAGTAATGTAAATAATGGGTAATCAAGGTTGGTGCCATTATTAGTGAAATCATGTTCATAAATGTAAATAACATACATATAAAGAAACTCATTGCACTCCGTAGATCATATGACAGAAATGAAACGTCTAGTACAATAATATTCTACTTTATTAAACGTAACTAAAACATTGAATATATTTGGCGTTAATTTTGTAGAAATTCATTATTCACAATTAAATGAAACTACGTGATGTAGTATTATCTTATATCTGAATCTTTGCTTATATCCCACCTGAAGATGTTGTAATACAAAGAAACCTAGGTCGTGGTAAAGAAATTAAAGATAGTACAAATAATACTACATCACGTAGTTTCATTTAATTGTGCGTAACTAAAACGTTAGATAAGTGATTCGCAAAGTGGTTCATGTGGAATCCCAGAGGTCCACAAGGGACTCGACAGGGCCTACGTTGGCGTGAAAAAAAATTTGGGTTTGGGAATGTGGTAGAAATCTAGCAGCAGGAGGTTCACCGAAACCAATATAATTTTAAAAGTGATCTACGAGAAAAAAGTTTGGGAACTTCTGCGTTAGATGTTATAAGATAAGTTCTACACGCTATGATAATGATAACGTCTTATTTAACCATTATTACAATGTATTCTTTGCAGCCATATAGTCCTTTGCCAACTTAAATTATTGTAAGTTATTTCATAGAAAAATCATTTTCATTTAAGATGTTTACACACGAAACGATAACGCTTCAATTGCGGCACGCACTGTAATATTTGCTGTATGAATATTTTGTGGTCAATAAATAAGCTAATTGATTGCTATATGTCGTTAACACTACTGATTTACCTCTCAACATTTAATCAATGAATATAATAAAAAAATAATTTTAAAAAGCATAGTAAATTGTATACGATGTCCATACCTAGGAAAAGAAAATAAAATAAAATTGAAAGAAGAATATGACATTTTTTTTAATATTACGACAGAGTGCATGTTTCAGAAAAAGAGTGTGAAAAACATTTCGAATATGTGTTCAGTTTTTTTCTCATTTTCACAATGTGGAAGTTTCTTGTAAAATGAACATTAAGTTTCTTTAGTAACATTTATTCCCTCGTTGCATAATTACGGTAATTAAATTTCAAATGGTTATTTTGAAATTTTAGTTTGAAAATTCGTTAAATAACCATTTCTCTTAGAGACGCGTATTTTGTTTGCAGCTGTACCGGAAATAAACACTTTGAAAAGTTTTCCGGTTAGAATAAAGATTTTTACTTCAGCTTTGTACCAGACTCAAAAATGGTTTTTCCAGAATATATCCGAATAGTTTTAATAGTCCATGATACTCGTCTCTTTGTTCATCGATCCGTATAAATATCAGAAATGTTTAGCTCAAAAATGGAATGAGAAGAAAACTCATGGCAATGAGAAGCTTCCAATATGCTTATAATACCTAATGCTTTCATCCAACATCAAATAATATATTTAAAATACTTATATATTATTTCTTGTTGGAAAGATAGGGGCCCAGTTATATGTAAGAGCCGAAATTTCGGCTCTCATAACCTCGAAAACTATCAGAAAAGAATGACAACAAGTTATCAGAAACACGTTAAAGTTGCTATTATTTACACAATTAATAAAACGTAAAATATATAACAGGCAATATATTTATATAGAATTTGCAACAATATTTGTAAATAATTTATAATTATTGTTATTCAATATAATTTTTTCTTAAATTAAAAATTTTTCCATAACAGGAGTGCATGTCAAACTCTCCTCGCCTGAACTCTATTCGTTTTTACAAGATATTAAATAAATCTAAACTCAACTAGTACTTTAATTCTGCTAAAAAATATTTTATTCAGCATCCACATTAAAATTGTCCTTAATTAATTTTTTAATCCACTAAAAAGGATATTTTTGGTCTTTCCTAGAATAGTGGTTATATAAAAATGACATAAAAAATATAAAGCATTTTACCATTACTGATAGTCGACATAAAAATGGTCATTAATTGCCAAATATTAATCATGGCCTAGTGAATCATTATCAGCATTATCTCGTAAGGTACACAGAAAGTTGGCTAAAGTCAAGTGGAATTTCTTGATTACTGTTTCGTATCTTTGTGTAAATATATAAAGTCGCCTAAGCAAACGTAATATGCACGCGTAGCCTTCGGATATTGTTTTGCTATAAAGTAGATTATGTTAATGTATTATTAACTTGATAACTAATAGACATTTCAAAGTGTTTCTAATAATTTTTGTAATCATTCTGACAGTTTTTAAGTTGATGAGGTCCGAAAGCAGTTTTTAAAGATTTTGACAGGAAAAAATTCATTAAAGACGCTTATTATGTAATTTTAAATTTGTATTTTTGATAAGCTTTTACGTATTAATTTTTTTGTCTCCTTTTTATCGTTCCATGTTGTTCCTTAAAATATTATTTCAAGTTTTGTAAGTAATGTATACATGTAATTGTATACAGTAAACTAAATTTATTAAAAAACGCCTTAAGTCTTCAGATAGATTACAGGGCATTCCGTTTGTTCAATTTGGTGCTAATATTAAAAATTACGGCCCAATTAATTAAAGACTTTCACTGTTAAATTTCAGATAAATATTTTTTGTGACATTATTTTTATTAGACTAGTCTGGATATTCATAATCAAGAGTTCAAATGATAACATCTGCATACATGAAATTCTCATTCATTATTACTTCCTTTTTGAACCAGGAAAATGTTTTATATTTGTTTTTCCCATTTATAATATCATAGAAACATTAGCCAGTGGCGTGAATTTTCGTTCCCAATATTAGCTAAGCTAAGCTCCCCTTTGCACTCTGCTCTCAAGTACTGTCAAACAAGTAATGAGCCATCCGTCATAAACGCTACTCAGTTACAATGAACGATCGTTCCGCACACACGAATCAGTCACATTCGCCGAGATTGAGGAGTAGCTCGAGGCGAGAGTGGGACGATATATTTTGCTGCCATAAGTCCCTATAGGCCTTCTGGAAATCCCGCAGAGCTCCCTCGCTACGAATTGTTTAATATCGAGCCGTATTGTGGCCTGAGCACAATTTCTGGTCCTTGTTCTCGTTTGTAATTGCGTTGTATATTAAAGTCAGTTTAGACAGTTTTCCGATGTAGGTTATTCGCGTCTTTGATTCATTGTTGGGAAGGAAACTCTTCCCTAATTTAGGAAAAAAGTTCGTTTTGAACTCCTATGCCAAAAGTTCTGTACCTTCATTTGTATTAGAATCATGGTATTATTATTTCTAAAAGTTTACATTAATTAAGTAAAAGGCGTATGTTTTTAGAATCCCGTCCTTTCATTGGAAGCTTTTCTTTTGAAAGAGAATTTCGATTTAATTTTTAAACTATGGTTTCACTTTTATTCAGTGTACATAAATAAACAAGATGATAATTTGTGAATGAGACAAAGTTTTAAAAATCGATCTACGTAATAAAATAAACTTATAACACACCTGAAATTAATTTCAATGCGCAAAAAGTTATGTAATTGATGCACTGATAAAAAAAATACCAAAAACAAACCTTAACAATTAACACGAATAGAATCTCTCATTTTGAAGTACTTGAAACATATTTTACGTCTTTATTCATTTGCAATTATTTTTGTGAAAATAAGTATACAGTTTTCAGTTACATAAATAATTTTATAAATATTGTACATATGCGTACGTTCTTACCTTTATACGTACATGGAACTTAAAACTCTCATGTTTTTGGAGTTCTTTAAAAATATATAACGTCCTCATTTATTTGCAATTATTTTTGTGGTAATAAGTGTTCAGTTTTATGTAGAGTAAATAATTTTATAAATATTGTACAAATGCGTATGTTCTTACGTTTATACGTACATACTTTTTACATAATTGGGTTAAATTAATATATATTTAAGGTGTATTATGTGATAAGTCGTGTTATCTAGGCTAGTTAATGATATTTCAAACCATTTTATATTAAGATGGGACAGATAAAAATAAAAAAGCTCCACATATCTCCACATTAAATAATACGCCAAAATATCGTAAAACCCTTTAGTAAAATACAGTACAGTTTAGTAGTAAGATAATATTACTTTCGAATATTTTTAGAAAACATTATTCAGAATTTATCGTCTCAAAAATTGCTCAAATGATTCCTAACAGAATAATCCGCTTAAAGGTCTCTGTGTTTATTTATTGCGTAACTATCTATTTGAATAATATACATGCATATAATATTTCTATAAAATTCGAACAGGGTTTTGTAGGTACATTACTAGGTTTCAGGGTATAAATATAGAAAAAGTAATGTCTGATAACTTTAGGTTAAAGAGAAAAATTTAATATTTCGTTGTAGAAATAAAATAAGGACACTAAAGCTTAGCGATTGCTTCCGTATTTATTAACATCATAACTGAAAAAAATTTATAAATTTATATATAAACAGTCCTTATATTCAAAATCACGCTATCAGAAGGATTTAAACTCTTCTGAGATCCTATAAATTTTCTACATTTTTAGCATTTTGACGTTTTTAAAGGCAAAGTTACAAAAAATGAAAATAAGGAAATTGTATATTGTTAAAGAAAATTTTGCCACAATATTGGTATTTTGCCGGTAACAGTAGTTAGTTTTGTTAACATCTCTTCTGATATCGATTACATGTAGGTAAAGCTTCAACTCAAGTAAAGTCATCAGTGACACAAGTCACTGATAGTTTCATGTCACTGACAACATTAAACTAGATTATATACTTTCTATATTCTCTTACGTTTCGCTTCGACGTATGGACATTTCTATTTATATAACTACCTACGAGTTAGGGCATGTCCTCAGAGACCACTGCTCCGCCTACTTGGCCAGAATTGTTTAATATACTCATTGTAAACGTAATTTCTGCTTTTCGTTTTTGCTATATAATTGCGTTGTATATTAAAGCCTGCTTAGACAGTTTTCCAATAAAGACAATTTGAGTATTTGTCTCGCATCCGCTGAGGGAAAGTTTTCCTTTGATAACGAATAAAGTATTTGTTTTCAGGTATAAAGAAAAATTGTAGAAAGAAATGCTTTTTCTTTGTTGACTATAATTGATGGCAAGTATTTTAATGTCACAATGAGACATTTATTATTTTTCTCTTATAAATTAATTACATATTTTCAAGCCCTACCTGATGTAACTAGTATGATTTTTTCATCTTAAGAATATTCCCAGATAGATTTTTGCTCATGTAATGCAAATGCAAATATGATAAAGTAAGATTAATTGTATTAATCCAGTTGTATTTTACGTGACCGATATGAATATGGCCTCAATATCATTACCATTGTCGTCTCCGTGGTGTGTTGGGTTGAGCGCATGACCGCACACCGCGAGGACTCGGGTTCGATTCCCAGCCGCTCATCGAAGCAGGACTGGAAGAAGTCCAACCTTTCGAGGCTCTGGCAACCATTTTTCCATATGAGATATTCTTCATCTTATGTGGACACGACAACAACAACATCGTTACCATTGGGTAATTTTCGTCACATTTTTTTTCTTTTTTCTAATTGCAGTTTTAGTAATTTTTGATGTGAAAAGTGTACAAAATAATATTAATCATTAGGTTTTCTTTGTAATCATGGCAGCGTTTGCTTCGATGTAGTTGTGTTGAATATGCTGAAGAAATGTGAGTGTCGAGTATTTTTTTAAATTATTCACTATAAGTACAAGGCCCGCACACACATATATACACACACCCACACACGCACGTACACACACATACACATATACATACATACATATATATATATATATATATATATATATATATACATATACATATATATGTATATATATATATACATATATATATATACATATATATATATATATATATATATATATATATATATATGTACATATAAATATTTCTACTGGTTTAACTTTTATTGATAGTTGCTTTCAATTTCAATTACTTATTTCTTATCTCGCTCTATGCGGAACGTCGAAGTAGTGTGTGCTCTATGATCACTCATCACAACAACTTCGTGTGGACAGTTAACTAACACTTTAAACTCGAGTTTTGAAATTATTTGTTTATCTACTTTAATGTATCTAATTGATACATATGGATTATATATTGCTACGAGAGCAATCTCTTACAGCCAACCATAACACCAGTCCAGCTCCGTTACACGAATGACCGGGAATCGAACTCGGGTCCCCGCGGTGCGCTGCGTCGTCAAAGGCTATATGCTTTTCATCGATTCAAAATACCGCCGTTACGGCAGGGATCTGTTCTATTCTTATTAATATTAATCTAATAATATGTTGTTATATAATATAATAGAATATAAGAAAAGTAAATTTATAATTAAATTTATTATTGAAAACTTAGCAATTGGAATGTAACAGGCCACTATGTAACAAAATTTTTATCCAACAAGATTAAGTCCAAGACCTTTAGCATTTATATAAATCTGGCTTTCCTATTAATATGCTTTATTTAATGATAATTGGGAGATAATATATAGACTAAAATAATAGCGAAATATGGATTTCTAATTTTACTATTCATTTTATGCATAAGCAAAAAAGTTCACGTAATTATCAAGTATTCGTATTTAATTCTATGTTAGTACGTAATATGCTTTTCATAAACTGATTTATTATATATAATTGATAAGTGAGTACACTTATTTCAATACTGTATTTAATGGTTTATAAGTAATTAGTTTTGTTAAACGATTTGAAATTTCTTTGCCAAAAGCCGCTGAAGAGGAATGGGCTTTATTTACATTTGCTATGATGGATTTAATTAAAATAGTCATACCTATTTAAAGTAGCTTGTCGATGAGTATCACTAATCGAATGGAAATACATAAATGACCTTCATTTAGCTATGTATTATTTCTATCTTGGGGTTGTTAACCCTTCGCCTTTTTTAACTCACGTTCTCTTGAGTATTTAAATTAAGTTGTTGTCATTATGTTTTTATGTTTAAAAAATAGTACTTATTTTAAAATGATATAAAAAAATTGTCCAAAGTAAATATTGTCTTTTGGTTGATTTAGTGTTCTTAAATTTGAGCAATAATTGACATGGAGCAATGATTTTCAACATTCTACTTCCATTTGCAAATAGAGGAAGGTCTTTGCCGTCTGTAACAAAAGATTACTTTCAAACAGATAAGTGTAATAGACATGGACTCAGCTTTCTACGTTTATTAAAATATCTGAATGTATGATATAAAATAATTACCAACTTGGGTCTTAGGAACCCCTTGAAAATATCCTATCTTTATTTAAAATCATGTACATTTCGATATAAGAGATATAGCCCGTTTTTAATTTAAAAAACCTTATATCGGTAGATATTTTAAAGTATTACGAGGTCTGAATATGCAATGTAAAAACTAATCAAAAATGGCTCAGTTAATCGATTCTCAAAGTAAAAACTTCTTATATTAAAATTATATTTAGGTGCACGATTTGTCGGGGGACTTAATTATTTATATATATATATATATATATATATATATATATATATATATATATATATATATATATACAAATATGTATGTATAAAAGAATATTATAGCTACAATGAAAGACTTAATTTCAAATGAAAGAAAACGTATTGAAATCCACTAATCATCAGAACGTTACGTGGAGATGTACATTTAAATAAAAGCTAAAATTTGAAATAACAATAAAGTAGACAAATAAGAATGTTATTTGTAATTTAGGTAAATATGCGATTTTTATTGGAAAATTTATCAATCAATAATAAAAAAAATTATATCATTTGACATAAGCGACGTCATACTTATTTATCGCGTTTCTGATGAGCAAATAATTTCTTTATGAAAGTGTACAGTTTACATTAAACTGTAAGCACAAAAAAGTTTGCCTGTGACTTTCTTATATTCCAGTGCCAAATATAAAAAAGAGTGGTTTTAAGCTCTTAAAGATGCTGCGCACACTTCAATTTCGAATCACAAAGCCAACAAACTGTCGACAACTGGAGCCGCCAACTGCCCGCCGCCGACAAATGGAACTACGCGACGGGCGACTGCCGATTGAGTTATGGGCGGCGCCTTTGTGGTTGCAGTCGGACAAAAAGCCGCCTGCCCGAGAGCATCCCTGGACGGGCGCATTCGATTTTAAAATTTATTGGAGCCATGCCTGCCGGCGAAAATAAGATTATTTTCAAAGTAAGAAAAGTTTTCTGCTGCTAGGAATTGAGAAATCTATTTTCGGATTCGGATATTTGTGGGTGGTCACAGAATTTATGATCAACTCATGAATCTTGGGCTAAGATTTTAGGTAAAATTAAAAAGTATTTTTTCTAAACATATTAATTTATATTTACTTGTTTTTGTTGAAGATGCGTTCCTTTTAATTGCTTCTTAATAAATTTTAACCACATAAAGAACTCGATCTGGTTATCACAGATGAATTTTATATTTATGTCATAGGAATTGATTAATGTACAAATAACTTAAATAATTTATCCACTTTGAAGTATACGCACCTTATGCATTGGCTTTTTCACATATATCTTTTTTATATAAATCAAATAGGTATCAATCTACGATGTCATCAGGGAAAAAAGTTAAGTTTAATATATAAGGCAAGTGTTAAATATCTATTTTTCATAATTATTTTATTGATATTTGAGTCACCAGATTCTTGTTTAGGTGATTTGATTGAAATGTTTGGAAAAAAGTTACACCAGCACTGTTTATTCCGATATCAATGTATATTTCATCTTATTTTATTACAAGAAATTTGTGCAAACCCTTAAATCACTTGGCCTAATAAATAATGTACTGGGACCAAATTAAAATGAACCCTTATTCGAATGTCACCAGATGTATTCCATTAAATATGTTACTCAATGAATGTATTGAAGTTGGCATGGTATATTTATTACAATTTAACTCATGGTTCATCCCATACCAAACTAATGGAAAAGAAGCTGTCAAATAAATAGATTTCTCTTACCATATGCTCAAATTACTTCTGGTGTAACACAAAGGATCTATTCTCGCCTAATTCTTGTTTTTTTCGACGATATTGTTATATTTGTATCAAGTGAAGTAAATTCCTGACTTAAGCCAATAATTTTAATCTATTTACACGGGTAAGGACTTTGCACGATTATTAGAATATGCAATACGTTCTTAATAGACTCTATGCATACTGCAATGGCAACAAACTGTGCTTGTGCAATGTAAGCAAATTATGTTTAAGACAAATACTGGCTTAGTTACTTCGTTGGTGGGAACGCACTTGACACTATCGATAATACGCGTAGTCATAGTATTATATACGACAATCGACTACATTTTAATTTTCACGTTAGTGAAAATTCACGGTAGTAACCAAGACTTATGGAATGCTTGGGTTGGTATTAAGGATAGATAATGTTTTCAAAAATTATAGCAAGTTAAATACTCAGTTGTTGTCTAAAATCCCCCTCTATCCTATAATTAGTCTGAAAATATTGACAAAATACAGATAAAATTTATACGAGCTTTATTTTATTGTACCATACATTTTAACTATCTTAAAATACCTAGCTCTATAAACAGTTATATTCACGTTACAGTCATAGTTGTTCATTGTTAGAAATAAACATTTCTCATATCTAGATTCTACGTAACTACCATAGTTTATTTTTACTCAGCAAGATAAGAATTCGTAAACCTAAACTTACGACTCGTAAGAGTTCATTATACTATGCGCGAATAAATTCCGGTGACAAAGCACCGCTCTCTCTGGAGTGAGATCTTTGTAATAAGCAAATGATATCTGTTAATATTCTTGCATGTTCTCACATTCATTTCAAAATAGGCATGAAGTAAAGATTTCGCGTCATACATGCACCGTGGGGAAATGTGTAGCCAGAACTTTTGATTGATTTTATATTAATTTTTATACTATTATATTCACGGCTAATTATATCGTTTCTTGAACGTCGAATTATAACTATTCAATTATTTCATTGTGTATCATATCGTCAAAATTATTTTATACTGTTTTCTTTCAATAAATATTAAAGTAAAATAATCGACTCCAAAAACAATTAAAAGAAGCAGTGATTTGGAAATTTATTAGTTTCGGAAATTATATTTTACCGCAAAGTTTGAATTGTGTACGCGTATATTCATTATTTGGTATTTCTCAGTGACGGTTATATAAAGTCGGTTAAATTTTGTTTCCTTAAACTATTTTGAATTTTCCATTTTTAGTGCCTTTGATATCTTATGTTACAAAGAATATCACGAACTTACGACAAATTGAATGAAAAATAATATCTTATTTATTAAAATCGGGACAGACATTTTCCCAATGTGTATACACGCGTAAATACCGATATATAAATCACAGTTTCTCTTTTGACTTCACCGTAGTCTTCCAGTTTTATATCACTTTTAGAACTTTCAGTTTTTTATCACTTTACCTAACATACGTATCTTATTAATATTTCAGTTGCTATGTATCTTTGTATATACCAGTATATATTTACTTATCTACCTACCTACGTACTAATGTTTAATCATATTTATGTTTATTCCTGTACTTACTTATCTACCTATCAACTTATACTTTAGTTTCATTATTCCTTTGTATTTACCTGTATATACTTACCTACCTGTTTGCATTAATATTTTCTTCCGTACATGAACATAAGTGAAACGAGTCCATACTCCATGAATTTTTTCCACATTATTGAAAAGTTCCTGTCACCACCTTCCAGTTCTATAATCGTATCCTGATTTTGACAAAGGAAAGCTTTATGCCACCCTTATTTGTGTCACAACTTTAGAGACCATATAAGCAGATTATCATTCGACCTATATAATAAAAAGATGATAACGACATATGTTCTGTACATAGTTGCAGAATTCTAAGGATTACCTTTAATTTTGACGGCCTGGAATGAAATTGTAATCAATTTTTATTCTATTATACTGGAGACGTTCAAACAAAAAAATAATCCTTAAAATTAGGTGATTGGTGCCGGAGATATGAGTTAACATATACAAAACAGACCGTATCCCTGCAACATCAGGCTGGGAGTATGAACCAGGAGTCAAAAAACAGAGTTTCTACTTTAAACCCTTGACACTATTTTTAAAACAGCAGATCCTCTAGTCTCACTGTTTAGACCTCTGCAGCGACAGGACTCACGAGTTATAATTTGAAGTATGAGGGGTACTGAGGGGGTTGGGACTTGAGACCCAAAATACTATTTTAAAAATAGCAGATGTTTGCCTGAGACCCAAAATACTATTTTAAAAATAGTAGATCCTTAATTCTCGCAGTTTCGTACTCTGCAGTTTGATGCTCTGAAGCATAAGAACTGAGGAGTTGTAACCCGGAGCACAGTGAGACTCACTGCTTCAGATTGAAAAGACTAATTTAAAAACAGCATATTTTTAAGTCTCATGGTTTAGGTAGGGAGTACACTAGCAGTATCAAGATTCACAGATTAATGTTTGAAGTTATATTGTATGTATATGTACATACTATTCTACTTATTTACCTTATTACTATCTTGCTACGTCAAGACAAATCAAACAAATTAGAACTCAATGAGTTTCCTCAATATTGAAAAATATCTGTCATCATCCTTTGGCTCCTTAATTGCACCCTGATTTTGCTAACGAGCATGTTTGCACTGCTCTTTATCATATCTTATTAGATAGTTATTAGATCTTTGTCATCGACACTCGATCATGACATCGGTGCTCTTCAATGTTACATATTTATTGTTATATTGATGGTAAGTATATTTTCAATTTCCATAGTTTCGTTCTATCCAAATATTTACGGGTTTGTTTTGGAAGAATATCCTTCAAAATAAAGAAGGAGATCGTCCAATTTGATTGTTCCTATGTCATCCAAAACTAGATAATGTCATTGAACTAGGCAATTCTGGAAAATTGTACATATCGGTATTTTTTCAATTTCCATGATCAGAATCTCAATCAAATTTTTCATAAGACTACATATGGATGATTATTTAGAAGCGTACTCTCTTTCAAATAATAATCTAAATTGGCTGAAAAATGCCGGAAATATGAAGTACTAGTAACATACTGCAAAACATACTTTTGTATTGAGTATTTTCTTTTTTTTTGAAGTTGTTTAAAACGGGATCAACCTTTGCTCCTAGTTAAGGTTATTTATGGTGTTTAAAATACGTCTATATCTTAACACAAGTAGTCAAAACGTGTTCGAGTATTAACTCAAAGCGATGTTTATTTTGAAGCAATTATCCCAAAATAAAAGAACGCTATTTACATATCAATCTTTCAATAATATTAATATTGGTTTTTGAATATTTTTCCTGTACTGATATTTTCCGGAACTTATTAAAAAAGCTACGTTACTACAGCCACGTTGTTTTCATTATATGGCAACCGTTTTTATTACTAAAAAAACGTTATTATTTTCAATTTTAACTCTAAATAATGAGGCGTTTTGATTTCTTTACCTCTTTAATAAATATTTATTCGCTCTATCAAATACATAAATTCCAGTCACCACGTGAAATAATTTTGTGTTGTAAATGTGATGATTGGATGAATGAAAAACAAAATCTGTATCTGAAATTTGTTAGGTGTAGTGAATAATCAGATGACTTACTTGTTCAAATAACACCAAGTCTTAATGAACGGAAATTTATTATCGTATTATTTACACCAAGAACAATTATTATTCGTTAATTGTCTACGTCGTATCCAAAATAACTCTTCTTTGTGTCCATTGTTTTCCATTATCTTGCGACAACAATGAAGGTATGGTAATTATATTTTCATTAACAACACAATTTTCCATGAGTTGATACTCAGTTTATTTTATATAGAGAGATTATTAATGAGGGATATATTTTATAGAATACCCTATCCTATTCTTTTAAATGTATTAATTTAATTTTATTATTTATTTTTAATTGTTAGAAAAAAGTTTTTTATGTTCTTAGATATAATTTCATATTGAAATTAAAAAACTGGATGCTATGATTTACATTTCTCATTTTAATACTGTATATAAATTTTAAATTCTGTTTCGATTCTATATCCAATAGAATTTAAAATTAAACTTAAAATCATATGTGTTGCCGACCATATTCATAACATGTTGTAATAGAAGTTACTCTACCTAAAGAACGCAAAGTAAATTTAGAAATTTATATATCTAACACTTTGTAAATTAAAAAAAAGTCAGGGTCAATTTTATATCTATGTGCCTTTGTAAATCTAATTATTTTCTTTGGTTATTAAACCTCCACTTGAACATAAGTAAGAGCACGGCATAGTATGTAATAACTGTCAGGGCAACATTTCTTTGACCCTGCTCTTCCGTTATTTCCAATACTAAGGTCCAACATTGTCATAAACACCTTCTTTTCAAATTACACCACCATTTATTTCGTTTCTCATGCGAGCAAAGCCGCGGTTTGAATTAGTGAAATTACATGTAGCAAAAATACCTCCTTAAATAACCCGCTTAGTCGCATTAACACAACTTGTACTCACAGCTAGCGAGACTAAGCAGCTAAAACAAATATTAATAAGCGGATCTGTTATATATCGAGAAACATTCCTCCACAACAAACTCGACACAGTTCGGCCCTTTTGCACGGATGATATATTTAATGGGCCACATTAATCTTTTTATCCTCATTGAGAGGTCGATTGAAATTTATTCAACAACCTAATCGCAGCTAAGCTGCGGTTGTCATTTCGAGCGTTTTTCTCCCTTCCCCTTTATATATTTTTAAGCTCTTTTACCAACGGAAGGGACGCCGATTCGTATAAGCCGCTTCCAAAGCAAATACAATCGCACTTCTTGTTTCATAATATCGGAAGGGTATTTGAGTTTAGTTCTAATGATCGCCTTAGGAAGAAGCGAATGAATGAAGCATCGTATCGGAAAATTTGTTCGGAACTGACGTTCGGTCGATTTCGTCTTTAGATAGATTGTGTCGTAAATTTTAATATACAATTTTTGTTTTGCAGACATTTTGCAAATTAGGGGCGTATAAAAGCTTCATAATTAATTTATTATATTTATGATACGCCAGAAAGTACAAAAATAATAATCGCATCATTAGAGTATTTGCTGGTGCCTAATTTCTTTTAATTTATTGACAAAATTTCTCCAGAAACGTGGAAGCTCTTGTCACTCGAATAAATTGTTTGAATAATTTATCACGATTGTTTTATAATTCATTGTCAAACACGGTTTTAATCATTTTCGTCATGACGGAGTGCTCGTCATAACGAGAGGGAATAAGGAAAATTTCTTGACAGAGTGTTCGTGGTTACTACGTGGAACTCTGCCAAGGATGGGATGATGTAACCTGCCCCACTATATCTCGTATTTCTTTCTGCATGCCGACAGTGTGATGCACTCGTGCAAGTGCCGGACCAGATGCGATTGATTGAGACAAATCTTTCTTGTATGCCAAGCAATCAAAACAATAGTATTCTAGTAATTTTTAAATTCGTCTTGGTTTGCTGTAAACATAACTTGATCGCTAAATAATGATGGAGAATGAGCGCAGAAAGCTAAAATTTGTATATAATATGTCTGTATATCAATTTGTGAAGATAAAATTTTGTATCCCTTTCAAGCATATTGCGCGAACAGAGGAGTATGAGATTAAACAATGTATCTTACACTTCTATGAACATCAAGTCTCATCTTTGTTAGCGTTTATTTGATTTAATAATAACATGAGGAAATGAAAATTCATAATTAAGTGTATCAAAAGATGAAAACGAGTACAAGATGTAAGTGTGTGTTTTTTTAAAACTGTTGCTAACATTAAATTTAAAATTTCATAGGTATTTCAGGAAATTACGGCTAACAATACACGCTAATGACGTATTTGTATACGCTCTTAACTATCTTAATAAAACAATACAAAAAAAATTTACATGCAATTATTTTAGAGGTATACTCTTTGACAAAACAACGAACGCCCAATAGTGTTCAAACTTTAAAATTAAATAAATTGCGGTCGAATTTTGACCACAGGGCGATCTCCAGTTTTAATAAACCTGGCAATATTATTTTTTATTGTATGTTGCAACGCTAAACTAAAAGTTGTATTTTAATAGTGTGATTTAATATTGGCTTAAAAATGAGCCAAAATAAAAAATAAAGGCTTGTAAAATTCGTAAATGATCTATTTTTCTAATTTTAAATGAAAAGGAATAATTTAATAAAATATTTATTTGATAATCATTTAGTCTATTAAGTCACATACTGTCGAGAAAGGGGGATATTTTCAATTTTCTCGAACGAATAGTTTAACAATTCCTTCAGCTGTTTAGTAGCCTAGCAAGTCGTTTAGTGGCACTAAATTAGTAAATTGACGTAATATATTTATATTTTGGAACATTGAAATGACGAAACAAGCGGAAACAGATGATGCGGATATTGAAGCATAAATTGATCATTTTTGTTACTGTCTTATGGCCAATTCTTAGGTATGAATATTTATGAGTTCTTCTAAATAATAACAAAATTTTTTATGTAAGGCCTAAGCGGGGAACTAAAATTCCCGCTTAGGGGGAATTACAATTTTAAATAATAATAAAAAAAACAATTATTGTGTATATAATATTTTAATTACAGTAAACTAAATTACATTTGTGCGGATTTTATGTACAAAATATTATACCATCACGGTGAACGCACTCTTCAAAGAGTAAGCGTGAATTGGTAATAACGCGTCACAGAATATCGACTGAGACGGCTTTCACTTCTTCTGTCATTTTAGCCTTCTGCTACTCATAATGCAAAAGAAGGGTATCAAAAATTCTTGCATTGAAATAACCTCGTAAAAGAAGTCAGTTACGGTTAAGTCGGGCGATGTGGTTGGCTAAATTATGTCTCCAAATCGGCTTATGACTCTTCCCGGAAATAGCGCTCTAATTGTGTCCATGGAAATCCTAGCTATATGGGCAGTGGCCCTGTCTTGTTGCACTACACATTTGACTCGTCAACATCCTCCTCTCGTAGCTACGGTAAAAAAATTGTTAATCATTTCGATAAACCGCTCGCTCGTCACTGTAACCATTACACCACGGTCATCCTCGAAGAAAAATGGCCCGATGATCTTTTTAACGATATTACGCAAAATATAGTAATTTTAGGGCGATATAATACTTCTAGTGCTTTTCTTTTGGATTACTGGATGACCAGTAACGACAATTTTAACAATTTACGTAACCTTCAAGACGAAAGTGTGATTCATCGCGAAATAAACATTGTCCATCTCATTTTCGTCGGAAAAAAGCTCAAATATTTCCTGACAGTCAATTTTCCGCTTGTTGTAGATTTTTTTAAACGATCTGTATTTTATAGGGATGTAATTTTAATTCTAAAGCCAAAGTTTTTTAAAGACCTGAACAATTAATATTCAAAGAGGCAGTATGTTTTTTAATTAATATTCGTGGATGCTCGTAGACCGCAGCGACGACGCGTTTAAAGTTGTCAGTTGATCACGCAGATTTATTTCGGGGTATATTTGAATTTAGTGTACATCCTGACGCTCTGAACTTTGCTACCCACAACTTGATTGACTGAACACTGAGCCCATCATTAAAACGCCGTTGCATAAAAACCCTTGCAGAAATACGCTTCCACAGCGTAAGCGCAGTATGCGTTAGACCACTGCGACATAATGACTAAAAAATCTGCACCAATGGGCTATCGAACGCCGCCCTTCCCCTTCCGCTAATCCCGTTGCTTTCCAAGATATTCTAGTTGAAATTTTTGAATTTGCGCTGAGACACCCATTATAATGTAGCCTAGTAAAAGAAAATCGATAACAAGATAACCAATAATTACTTATTACTATTAAACTATGGTTATCATCAAACCGCTACAAGGATTCAATAAAATACATATCCCAATTTCCCTAACATACGTTTACATTTTCCGGAGTTATCATAGAAAGGATAGTATAGGAAATATTGAAATAAAAACTAAACATTTTTCCATTCTCAAAAATGATCACTTCAATATCTTCCTTGCATCCTTTGAAAATACAGGAAAGCAGAAAATACACTATATTCCGTTTTATTTACAAATACCTAAGCCCAATTGTATTCAGCTAATACAGGTTTTTATTTTCTTTAACAGGCCCGGATGGCGGTGAAAATACCCCGGAGAGTGGCTCTGGCGGTTTGCCATGCCTCGTGCTCGTGCACGGTGAGTCGTACGAGTGGAGCACTGGCAACACATACGACGGTACTATGCTTGCAGCGCATGGCAACATCATTGTAGTCACCATTAATTTTAGGCTAGGTATATTAGGTGAGTGGTCATAATATTTTACTATTATTTTACATACCTTTTGTCTGTCACTTAACCAGCAACATCTACTTTATTATTTAGTGACAAGGAGTCAATTTTTAAACTGGTGATGTTTAGTAAACTACGTTCTTTTCTTACCTTTTTCACATCACACCAATTTACTTCTGTTTTTTGTTCTTAAGAAAATAAAATAGTGAAACAGCAGACGAGTTTTAAGTGGTGAGAACACAGACAATTAAAATAGCATACTGACAAACAAACATTTTAAAACGTTTGATTCTTAATTTCTTTCGCTCGATACTTCATATGTTGCAGACTTTTTACTATTATCATTTTATTATGTGTCCGTCTGTAGATATTCGTTAGTAATAATTATTCTGTAAAGAAATATACACCATTCAATGACATTTTGTTTTGTGTATCATATTATAGCAGACTCGTCCAGTCCGGATGGTAAGTACTGTTAGGGGATAAATAACAGACCGCGAAAATACTCAATTCTATACTTTTTTCGCTAATCGAGGCTCGGTAGTATTTGGGTGGATATATTTCTCTATTACATAGAGTTATGGTTGGCCAATCCTAAACTGTAGTCTTCAAAAATGTCTGCCAATACGACGATGGATTTTAAACGTTCGACATTTAAATAATATAAGCTATGATTGAAAACGCAATTTAGAGTCGGGATATTAAAATTATATATTTTCATTTTAATGTTATGTTAAATTTGAAAGAGAATACAATGTAGGCCGAAAATTAAGCTGTCGTACCACTAGCATATTTTCACTAGAAGTAATTTATTTTCGTATTTTATTTGAAAAAAGAAATATGAAAACAGATAGTAAAGTTACTTGTTGATCTTAATCTTCTTATTTAAATACAGTGGTTGTTCAACACAACTTAGAGAAAAGTAAAAGGTTAATGCAGATTAAATTCAGCTAAGATATAAAATATAAAATTACCATATTTATATAGATTGTTAATTAGACTGAATATTATAATTATATTTTTTTATCAAACCACAAATAATGTATATTATTATTATTCATCTTAGAGAATTTAATATTGATTCTTATGAAGGTGATAATTTCTTTTGTAATTATGAAAACTAGCTTTTAACCTGCAAATTTGTTATCTCTTATTTATATTGTTACTAAATAAGGGTATTGGGTCACTACGAAAATAAAATTCAGTGATTTATGTCATCAGATGTTTCTTTTCAGATTAAAAAAAATAACCGAACTTTTTCTCTGGTGCAGACCTAGGTGATTAAGATTTTTTTTACAAATGCAAGTTGGTATCAGCAAACATAATTTCATTTTAAAAATTACTTAATGAGGGTTAGCTTTTCTAATTATAAATTAGTTAACTAAGAAGAAAAACTTTTAAGATCTGATAAAGTATACTCCAGAAAATGAAAAAACACAATTCTTTTTCAGTGTTTTTAACAAAAAAATTATATGTTCTACTGTCAATGTACTTTTTAATTAAAGCACTGATTAATCTTTAAACTTTAAGTTTTAAACTTAAATGTCCTGACAGAGAGGCATAATAGTTACAGTATCTTGTTTATTTTTAATTTATTATTCTCCTAATTAAATTAAAATAATTACCATGAACTATTGGAATAAGAGAATCGATGATGGGAAAAAGTCTTTCACATGAATCAATTGTTAGTGATCGACTTGACTAACATTCCTACACATTTTTTCGTTGAATGATCCGTTAATTCGTAACTGAATGTATTTTAACATTAACAGTTTGGAGGATTCGGTAGTAAATAAATTCCTACTGCAGAAAAAAGGAATAAGTCTCTTATACTGAATGCCGTCTGCAGTAAATCATAAATTGTTTTTTTTATGAGAATATAGTAACGGTATGTTTCCTAAAAGGACATTTAAGATATATTTTTGTTATTTTTTATCGTAGTGGACTTTCATAGGGTACAACTTGGAGGGTTGTTCTCCTTTTCACTGTCGTTTTGGCAGAGACAAATGATATGAAATGTATATTACGTTTCAGGATGGTTCAAATCTTATATAACATTGAGTAGATTAGTAATGGCAACAATATTATCTTCTGTTTAGACGTCAAAATTGTTCCCTTTCTAACGCATTGATAATGCCAAGACCTACATTTTCTAATTTATTTTTATTTGGGATTTGTTACCAAATCCGTGTGTTTTGTTTTGTTTATGATAATACACAAAAAGTCATATAAATTTATTAACTGAAAAATCCATTTTATGGCTATTTGTCAAGTTTTGAAAAAGTAAACGAAATTTCTGTAATAAATTAGAAATAATTATTTGTCAATACTCGCTGGGAGTTTTCATAAAAACGAATGAGTATTGACAAAGTTTTACAGAGAGCGTATAGCTCCAATCAAATTTGTTTCTATCAAGAGCATAATTTCACTTTCGTCTACAGATTACAATGAATCTCATTAATATCATTTGAATTCTCATTGAAACTACGAGATGGGAACTCGACGCTTCATTGGCCTTGTATCACCGGGTGTAATTAATATTTCCGGTCGTTATTTCGCTCACAACCCATTGTCGCTCTCGTTCCACCCTCCCTCCGCACCCTCGGACTCAATTTTCCCTTTATCATTCTTACATTATAAAGTACGCACATTGCACGAGGCGCAGTAGATATTGTTAATTACTACTTCCGACTTTGATAAAGGTTGGCTGGAGCATAGATCCAGCGGCCGATTAGCCAGACGCAGATAGCGCCGGCAGACATCGAGCGGGGAGTTTAGTCAAGTTGAAAAGTTTTAAATTTGAAAGTTAAATCATTAGTTTAACTGGTTGAATATTGGAGTCAAGTTAGTTAGTGGAGCGTAACGAAGTTTCCGAGTTGACAATCCGGCTTTCGTTGTCGTTCCATATTTTGTGCGCGCGCTGGCGTTGCGTAACCGCGTGACTAGGGTCCAGATTGGGTTTGGTTATTTTGGAAGCGGAAATATATTGCTGATGTTAATTCGTTTATCGCGTTTTAGATAAATGTCACACCCGCATCAATGTAGTTTTGTTGGTAATTACTGAATGAATGTGTGGTTCACAAGTACATATTATTAGATTAAATAAAAAAATATATATAATGAAATAATACCTAGCTCAGGTAATAAAAGCAAGAACAAAAATCATTTTCACGGAAATTTAATAACTTTGAATGATTAACTCATACTTCAAAAGAGTAAGTAATACGTGCTTAACTTGTTTTTACTAATTTAAAGTTTTATATTTTCCAGAAATAAACAGATAATTAGGAATATAATTCGCAGTAAAAATTTATGCTACATAGTCAAATATGAACAAATTAGGCAATACGGTAGTTGACTCATTCTAAATTTTGATATTTTTCATACAATATTGTGAAATATAAGTTAATTTAAAACCAGTCTTGACAAAAAAATAAAAAATTGATTGAAAAATAAGCCCGTTATAGGCTATTATATTTGAAGATACGGATAGAGTTGGGTATATTCCTGTCTCTTTTCCTCTTGTAGAATATCATGTGAAATATTAAAAATGGCATCACAACACAGTATTGCCGTCCTTATCTAAAGGTTAAATTTAAACTTTTATAACTCGGTCAATTTTTAAGATTATAAAAAAAAAATTTCACTCTTCATCAGCTTGTACCTTGAAATTATGATTAATGAAATAAAAAAAAATTAGTTAAATATCTAATTAGGCATATTCTAATATTAAAGGGTATTTGGTACATCTGTTAAGCTAATTAGAAATATTAATATTACGTTTTGCCATGTGAATATATTGGCCTGGTATATCTTTTATAGGTGTAAAATATCGTGAGTATCTCAAAAATGACGAAATTCTGAGTCAACGCTATAGATTTCCAATAAATTTTAAATAAATTTCTGTAAACATTACTTTGTGTCATAATTTTTTAATATTAGCATTTGTTGGGAACAGGAGAGTAGGTTTTTATTCACATTCTATTTATTTATGTATTTAAGTGTATTCATTTGATATATATTGCGAACTTATTTCTATGATAGCAATATCTTACACCAACCAGAACATGAGTCGAGCTCCTATCGACGAGTGGCCGGGAATTGAACCCGGATCGCCGCAGTGAGTTGTGTCATCTAGGGATGTATGCAGTGTAACCAATTTAACACACCATAGGGACGATATTTTCAATAATAACTCTCAAAATCTCAAAAAAAGTGTTTTGGAATTTTTATAACTAGTTCGTTTAATTTTTATCTTACACTATATGTGAAATGAGAACAATATATCGAGTGCTTTATTTTCCTCTTAAACATTTCGATGTATACATACACATGTATACGCACACGCACACGCAAACGTATACGCACATGCACACACACACAATTTAAGGACAGACTGTATATATATATATATATATATATATATATATATATATATATATATATATATATACACATACAGTCTGTCTTTAAATTAATACTTCAAACTAAACTTTTCTTGTCCTTTTATTTTGACTTTAGCAATATACCAAATTTCAGACTTCTACGTCAATCTGATTCTGAAAGATACAGCCTGAGAAATACAGCGACTTAAAGGGTTCCGTTTTTTTTTACTTATGAGGTATTTATTTATTGAGGTTTACCATAAAAAGAGGAATGACCACTTAATTACTCAAATAAATTCCTGTATTTGTTTTGACGCACTATTAAGGAAAAATTACAATCTTTTTCCGGTGTCTGGCCAGAATCCCTACAGATAGCACTCTGATTGATGAATCTGCATATTTGCTAGTCTGCATGAAGCGTTTTATATTTAAAGAAATTAAGTTGGTGCATCACTGATATAATTTACCCTTGAAAATTCTATCAAATTTGCTATTAATCTGCTAATATAATCATTAAATGAAAAAAAGTCTCATATTCTTATATTTTTGTTCGCCTAAAAATTTTATTTTTTGTTTATAATAATTAAATTTTATTTGAAATATATAAAACGTAATGTAAACTACATCAATCATAGCATTTTCTCATAGTTGAAAAACTGTATTTTTTTAAATTTATTTAGTTAGGAATGATACTGAAGTTTTTCGTCTAAAATATATTTTATATTTTGTGCTTTTTAATCTAAAATTTTTGCTCGGACAAATTTACGGTCCGTATAGTGAGGGGTGTTATAATTTTTTTTACATTTTTGATGTTATTTTTATTGTTCGCTATGAAGGAAACTATTTTGTTGTGAATTTCGCTATCAAAGGAAGCGCGAGTCTATTTTTGTTACTTATTTCCTTAAATGGGTTTATTTGGACTGCATATTCTTTAAGAAATTCTGTTGATTGTTTTAATTTTTTAATTTTTACCATGACCCATTATCTTGCCATGTTTTTGTCTTTTTGTTTTTCGACAGACTTTTTCTGAATTGGCATCTCCCATTATAATATCAGTCGGATTTCTTACAATCAGTGCTGACCTCAAATATAACGTCTATGTATTAGCCTTCTACGTTTTGATTTTTTTTAAGAATATTGCTCTTTATTTTATTATTTAGCAAATACAATTCAATCAGGGTATTTAATCAGAAATGGTATGAAATTTAATGTGTATTTTTAATTAATTTTTTAAATAAATCTGCCACATTTCTTCCGCCTTTAGTTTCATTATAAATTAGAATGTAATTTTATGGCATATTATTTTTGGCTCTTATAATATAGAGTCTAATATGTTTTTCATGCCGCGCTCTAGTTCCATTCGTCTAAATGCTGAAAAAATAATTATATTGAGCGTAGATATGTATACATTTTTTTTATTTCCTTGCTTTTACTTATTTTTATTGGATTGTGTTGGTCTAGTACTCCTGCGGCTACCCTCCATACCGAGATAGACACACACACACACACGCACACACACACACACACACACACACACACACACACACACACACACATATATATATATATATATATATATATATATATAGATAATCAGAGGCTAGCGATCACTAGCAGAGTTTTGACAGAAAAGATACGTCTTAAAGCGCTCAAATGCCGATCTGTATTTTATTATTCTCACAGTTCTTTTCAATATTCTGTTCCATACTTTGTTATATCAGTAGATAGTATCGTAACATAATTAAAATTAATTTAATGTTTATTCGTGTACTCACTGCACATCATTTTTGGTCAATGTGGACCCCATTATGAGTCTTCGTTTTTGTCCCTCAGATGTACATTAACAATAATTTATGAGGTAAATCTATATGCCATTGATATTTTGATAAAATTAACACAAAAATGACTACCTAAGAACAACAAAATGTTAAATATTTTCTTAGAACAACAATCTGCAAACGATTACTTTAAACTGCGAAATAAACTTCTGATCCTTCTCCCTAATTTTAATTTAATTAATTCTAATAATTGTGAAACAATAATTTAACGGAACGATTCCATTCACCGCCAACAATATTTTATAGATAATCTTATTTTTAATCCACCTGGATTCGGTACACTTTATAAATATATAGCACTTCAGTTTGTTTCAGCAGGCAGAATATCTATCAATTTTATCTGACTGAAATTAGTCAATTTTCCATGATGCACACAGATCAGAAAAGATTGTAGGCTTAGATATGTGCTATACAGTAAAACATTTACAACGCAAAAAGCAACCACGATTTCTAGTCCTGAATACAGTCGATAACATTTCTCCACATTTTTTTACGTAACCCACCGCCCTTATAATGAAAACCTTTTTTTTTGGCAAATTTGTCGCTGAATAATATTTTGGCCGTAGGCCAATTAATTTGAATATCTATCGGTTTAGTAATCAATTGAACGGCTGCCACGACCTGTCTCCGGTGCGAAAGGCGCATTGCAGGTGTCCCGTACATTCAGTCTAAGAACTCAATAAAATTTAAGTTTTTTTGCGTACGTTCTGTATTCGAGTGATATAAATACTCGAAGTGGAACCGAAAGAACGCAAGTTTCAAACACACTTGAATAGTTAGTAAGTCATACTTATTTATAATTTTTAATTTATTCAACATTATAACTTTCAATGTATTATGCAGTAAATTTACGAGACACTTCGATTTTTTTTCACGACGTATTGGATTCAATGAGTGACCGTAAATCAGGTCAATATTATGGACAGGAGTGCAGAACGGAAAAAGTTACATGCCTAGTCCTGACCAGACCTTTTGTCTGAAGAAGTTGAGTTATTGTAAATTTTATGATTACTCAACCTCTGATTAAATGTTTTTACGTACTTCCCCCACTAATTATATTTGCGTAATAATATATGGATTTTATATATAGATTTACTTTGATAGCGTAGGCTAAATACGTCTATCAAAGGGAATCAAAATATTAATGGCTATTTAACATTATTTAAAATTTTTGAAGCGAAAATTTGTTTTGACTCATCTTTTGATAAGCAGAGATTTGCGATTTCACATTGCACTGAACACGATACGCTTTGGGAATACTCGGCGGTAGGCCAAGTTTGTCCGAATGGTTCAATTTTGCATATACTGGACGCTGGGCCCATTGCAACCGAACGAGAGGAGTCTAGTTAGTAAATATATTTTTGTTTCGTCAATTTGTTCACTGAGTCATTCCGTCGCTTACAATGCGATGAAATGACTCACTAGGCAATCGAATTCTCGAATCGAACTGGACAATCGAACTGGGAGACGAATGCGACGGAAGTCTTAAGTCGGGTTTCGATTATATTATTTTTTATGCTTTGATTTCGTTTTAGGAAGTAATATTTATTTATTAAATTAACATCAGAAACATTTTTTGTTACAAATATATATGACAAAATATGTTTTTCTTTTAATTCATTTAATTTTACGCTAGAAACTATGCCCGTTGAGTAAATACGGACCTAGACGTGGTAATCTATTGTTCGAGTTTATTTTTTATAATAAATTAAAAAATATATTATTTACAATTAAATGAAATTACGTGATGTAGTATGATTTCTACTTTCTTTAAGTTCTTTACCACGACCTAGGTTTCGTTGTATTACAATATCTTCAGGTAGGCTACCTTCGCTAATAACACACCTGAAGATTTTGTAATACAAGGAAACGGTCGTGGTAAAGAACTTAAAGAAAGTAGAAATAATACTACATCACCTAGCTTCATTTAATTGTGAAAAAAATAAAATAGTATATTAAAAAAATTATTTCACCCATTTTTTCACCCATTTATCAAGAAATAATTTTCAGACTTCTAGTTAGTTTCTAATTCATAAATTTAATAAAATTATTAAGTAGTTGCAAATAAAGTATAACATTAAAAAACATTGTCAATCGAAAAACAATTAGCTTTAAAAAAATTAAAATTTAAACTTTTAATATTTATTTAATGTAGTCTAATGAAGATTGGAATCTACTTCATCTATTCTGCTACTATTTTATAATTTTCACTTCAGATATTTTACTAAACACGGAAGATCCAATTTACCATAATTTCAATTATGGTAAATCAATTTACCATTACCACGAAAGGTTTAATTATTATATGTCCGACCGTAACCGTTTCCTATGTCGACTATCTGATTTTGTTTTTGAAAATAATTTCTTTAACGACTAGAGGTTTTTACTGCTTTATGTTTTTTTACAGATAAGCAAAAGTGGCTTAGAGATATGATTAACTATATGCTACAGTAGTGATCAATGTAGCATTCTATCTTATTTTATTACGCTAAAATTAATATTTAAATCCAGAATAATATCACCCAATGTAGTCTTAGTATCAAAGGATCGTTTTGATTTCCCGAAGGTTTATTTTAATTTATTCATATTCAACGAGTTAATACTTGTAGAAGTATACTGGGATCCTAAGATGCATTGAATTTAGCTACGTCTTTAAATAAATAAACTCAAAGTTGATATAAATTAGTCGTGTAACCGTAGCCGGATGTATGATGATAATAAATAACAAAATTCCGTACAGGGCGTGCGATCAGTGCACTTAGGAATTTCTGCTATAGTAACTCCTTTTTCGTACGTGCATAACTTTCTGTGGTAATTGTACAACTTTTTTACGAAATGAATTAAATATTGAATATATTTGGCGTTAATTTTGCAGAAATTCATTATTCACAATTAAATATTTTTAACCATGCATTAAGCGATTACTTAATAATCGCCAACTTTTTCATTTATATCACTGTCGACGTGAAACAATGGCAGTATTTCTACCAAGCAATAAAATTGCTTAAAGAGTAAAACTAACTCTTAGGTTAGGCCGAATTCTTTTTTATTTTCCCTCATAATTTTATGCACTCCTTTCAAATTCCAGGTCAATTGGCTTAATTATTCTAATATTATACACTAAATAGTTACAAAAACAAAAAATACCGGAATAAAGGCATCTATTGGTAGACAACTCGTTTATGATGTAAACTTGTCAAACAATGGTCTACTGAGTCAAACAATGGTCTACTAAAAGTAGACCATTGTTTGACTCTTAATAGGTATACCTGCTGGCATAAAATTGGTAATTTTTCAAGTTCAATGCTATTTGAATTGAACTTTTATAAATTAATCTGCAAATAATTGAAAAATATCTTTGAACGTACACCACAAAATATCATTCAGACTTGAATTGAAATAAAGACAATACACCCATGTCCACCATGTAAGTACAATACAGCAATATAATTGCGCTTAGACCTCAACGTACGCCCTATTACTATTTTCCTCGGCTAACACTTAAAGCTTGATATCAAGCAGAAATGAACCTGCACGTAAGTGCCTCCAAGCGGATATACAAGACAGACAGTATTCGACCGGAAAGGCACTAGAGAAAAACTTTTGCTCTTCATCTCTAACAAACGTAACAACTTCCATATTTTCTCGTAGTTACCTGCTGAATAAGTTAGTTTTCTCTGCTGTTAACAAAAGGAATGTTTTCGTTAAGGGAAATTGTACATATGACTTAAAATAAATGACTTAAGTGCTAACTAAACTAAATGGCTTCATGGTAAAAATGAAATTTATACTAAAAAAATTAACATTATTTGTTTGTAGGGTTTTATACACACACACATATATATATATATATATATATATATATATATATATATATATATATATATATATATATTTATATATATACATATATATATATATATATATATATATATATATATATATGTCGCAGAGTTGATGTCTGTCTTTATTGAGTGGTTGATAAATGAAAAAGACTGGTCAGATTTTCCTGTTTTTTATTTCCTTTGACTACATTTATATTGATCTCATTGTTTGATTTGTTATTGCACAAGTCTTGCATAAGCATTTAGATACCTCTAAAGTTATAGTGAAATACGTTAATAAGTGTACATCACTTATTGAAATAATGTGCTGCACAAAAAGCAACCAGTAGCTTTAAGTTTTTATGTCAAAATTGAACATATTCTTAGGACATATAGTATTTTGTACGATATATTGTTATTGTCTTTTAATTTAGAAACAAAATTTTCATTAAAGTATTACTGTTTTTACTGTCTGATTCAATGTGGAAGTTTTCAATAAGTGTAAGCATGTTCGATATATGATAATTTAAGAATATTAAAACCTTTTGATCTGATGTATTTGAATTCAGTAAATATGATGATACTAATTCAGCGTAAGTTAATATCAGATCTAACTGTTTTTCCTGTCGGCTTCAATGTGAAAGCATACGCTCGATTTTTCGATAAGTGTAAGCATGTTCGATAGATGATAATTTAAGAATAATGAAACCTATTAACCTGATGTATTTGAATTCAGTAAATATGATGATACTAATTCAGTGTAAGTTACTATCAGCTCTATATCAGTTTTGATGTTCCTACTTCATAGTAAACAACAATATTTGCAAAGTCCAAAAAGCAAGAAATTTCAAAGCCGCAAATATTTTTGAAATTTGTATTTAAGTCTTAAAAATAAATTTAAATATATTGTTTTATTATGATTTATCACGCAAGCACAACAAAACAGCAAAATAAACAATTATTTTAGGGAATAACGTAAGTCCTGATTAGTTGAAAAATTTTAGCTACATAGAAAATTATAGTATATAATATCTCTCTCATCCCCATTTTTTCCTAACTTTTTTCTGCTAATTCTACATAAATTTTATAAATTAATTGCCACATCCCTCAGTAGTAAAAAATTCATAAAACTTTGTTTTATATTAATGTCAAATTGAGCTTAAGTGGACGAATATTTTGTGTAAAAAATATTTCATAAGCAGCATTCAGTAATATCTGCAGGCGCACCTCCCAATATCCACGTTTATTAGTAGCTAGAAACGAAAGCAAATTTCAAATATCATTGTAAGCGTTTGATTATACTAGAATGTTATTGACAAATTTGTCCATGTGAGTTACCAAAAAAGCAGTGTTAGAGAATAAATGAAAAAGTCACTGTGCCCAGATTGTAATAGGTTTCAAAAGTTTTATTTTGAATAGGCTAGAGACAAAAATTAAAATCTAACAAAAACGGACATAAATATATTATTTCTTAGTATAAATAGAACAGAAACTATTTCCAGAACACAGATTTATATTCACTCTAGTAACTTCGTTACCACTATTAGATATTTTATTGTACTATTGTACAACGTCTGCCAAATATTTATTTAAGTAAACTTAAATAACTTATAAAGTTTTATACTGAATAATTTATCCATTTATAGTTTCTAAATATCTACCGCTAAGTATTAGTAAGCAGTACAAAAGACACAATTTAACCAACATAACATTTAAGGTAATTTGCCTTCTATCTTTATATTAAAGATAATTATTATTTAATTAAAGTTGAACTATATTAGTACTCTGCTCTACGATATTTAATGCCACTGTTGTAAAATGTCTGCCAAATATTGGTATAAGTAAATTTAAACTAGTTTACAAAGTTTTATACTGAATAATCTATCCATTTATAGCTTTTCATTATCTCCCACTGAGAGTTAGTAATCAGTATAAAATATAATTAGTATAATATTTAAGGTAATTTGCCTCCATCCTAACGTTAAGGTAATTATTATTTACTTAAAGTTGATTAACGTAACTTTGGTCTATATTAACTTTGCTCTATAGTAATTAGACATGTATGCGTGTGTGTCCGCACACGTATTGCCTCTTAGGTGTGTGCATGTATGCGTTAATTTTAATTCCTCGTGTGTATACGGACATAAGAAAAAAAATTTGTTCAGTTACTTTTATAACACTAATAGAAATTATACAACGAGCAATTTAAAGTCTTCAGGTAATTTAGTAAAAGTCAGCAGAGTGATAACTGCAAGGTTATTTTTTGACTGAAAAATTACTTAATTTTTTCGTACTAGTGGCCAGTATGTGTGTATATATTCACGTACTCGGGGTGTAGCTAAATATAATAAATATTATGTAGAGCTATGTACCACAAATCAGCAAAGATTTTAATGAACGCTTTTCTGAAGGTCAATGTTTTAATGAATTGCCGATTGAAATTCGATTAAATCCCAAAACTCCGGAAAAATCAAATGACATACTCCGGAAAAATCAAACGAGAGTTTTAAGATGAATCATTGTAGCTCAAAAACTTCACACAAGCTGTATTGAAAGGCGTTATTAATATGCGACAATTTTCATAAAGGATACCCCATAACGAATGTGCCACACTCGGCGTCGGCGTCGGATGACACTCGTCGCACATTTGACAAAACGGCGCGGTGCCGGCGGGGACTCGCTAAACGAGAGTAATATAAAAATGAATGAAGCGGGGTGTTTATTTTAATTCCCCTCCACTCGTGCTGAATTTGCTACGACGCGGCTGATAGTGGCGTGAAATATGTGGCCGTAATGATGGCTTGTAAAAATGAACGAGAATGTTAAATATTTCATGAAATGTATTACGATGCTGGTGTTTTGTTAGCTATGTATTTGTACGATGGACACATATAGTATATTACACTGTATATGTCACAATGGGACAACAAGATATTGAATATTTGTTTGAGTTTTGAAAACTTTTAAATGTTCTATTTTCGCCAGATGTTATATTTTTCGAGTTCAGAGAAAATTAAAAATGTATTTTTCAAAAATTATAAACTTTGAGAAGGAAATGAGTGAAAAAAATTCTATCTGAATGTCTTATTGTATGCATGTAAGTAGTGAGTTGTATTTTATTATTTGCTATTATATTAGGTTGGCAACTTCTAAACCCGCCACTTTTTTTGATCGAGTTCTGGAATGTTATAGAAGCTTCTAGAATATTTCTCGTATTATATATAAAGAGTGCGGTATTCGAAATTCTGTTCAGTTTACAATTAAGTAATCGGCGAGTATAGAATAAATTAAAAATTTAGGTATTTCAAAATGAACTCAGAGGATTCTTCTTTTATGAATGTTGTTTAGGGCGAACAACTAGCGAATCCTCACCCAGTATATACACAACGATGGGTGAAGTTATGCCCTCTTAAAATAAAGCCAAGCACTGGTTCCAAAAATTCAAAGAAGGGAATTTTGACCTGTGCAATAAACCTCATGTAAAGCTACCTTCTACATTTAAATTTTAAAAATTTAAAAGCCTTATTGAAACTGGCTAACGGTACAATTAGAGATAAGATTTGTTATCAAAAACTGATGAGCAAAGTCACTGCTAAATTTTCTTCAAATCAAAGAAAAGTTTATTTTTTACATGACAATGCTAACCTCACGTAGCAAAGGTAACGCGTGAATAAGTACTTTCACTTGAAGGAAATCATTCACCATCTAATTACCCTCTATTTCAACCTCTGTCTAATAAATTACGTGGTAGAAAATTTAAACACGAAAGTTACGTCAAAATAGAACTTCACTGGTTTTTCTTGGACTTTAGCTCTCCCTACAGGTTGGCCACAAGTGTTAGACACCGACAGTGTTTATATAATTAACGATAGATTTTATTGACCACATAAAATGTTTACTTGGTGTACAGAGATGGCGGGTTTATAAGTTGCTAGCTTAATATATATGTGCGTAGGTACACGTATACATGCAAAAAAGCACATGGGTGTCCGCACATATATCGCCTCTTTGGTGAGTGCATGTATGTGTCAATTTTAATTCCTCGTGTGTGTACAGGCATAAGAAAAAAATTCGTCAGTTTCTTTTATAACACTAATATAGATTAATGCAACCAGCAATTCAAATGTCTTCAGGTAACTTATTTAATATATTTATTGTGATTTGTAACAATTAAATGAAACTATTTAAAGTAGTTTTATTTCTCCTTTCTTTAAATTCTTTACCACAACCTAGGTTTCATTGTATTACAACATCTTCAGGTAGGCTATTAGCCAAGATATAATCTTTGCTAATAAAGGTCGTGGTAAAGAACTTAAAGAAAGTAGAAATAATACTACATCACGTAGTTTCATTTAATTGTAAATAATGAATTTCCACAAAATTAACGCCAAATTTATTCAATACGTGATTTGTAACTTTGAAACAAAATTTAAATTTACGATACATTAACAGTATATATTTACATTTAGAATTTAGAAGTTGTAGAAAAAGGAATCGTTTAGACACAGATATTATGGTATTAAAAAAATGTAGTAAATTTTGCAGATATAAATTGAGAAATGATTCTCTTGCTCTCACCCCAATCGAGTCAATACTTTTCAGGTTCCCTTGGTACAAAAGTACAATATTAGATTTCTTCATCAACGGTGTTTATATTATTCCTTGGTTGGTTAGGATTTAAAAATGTAGATACGAGACGGTTATGATGACTTATCGGATCTTTAGGAATACGTTTCCGTGAAATAAATTTTGCTAAACGCTATAATCATCGTCGCCGTGGTGTATTGGGTTGATCACAAGGCATACGGCCTGTGACGACGCTCGACCTTCGTCGAGCGGGGCTGGACGGGTGTTATGGTTGGCTGTAAGAGATTGCTCACGTAGCAATAAGCCCGCCATTAATTAGATACATTAAAGTAGATAAATAAATAAATAATGAAGTTAAAGCGAAATTTTCAAAGTTACGTTTCTCATGATGACTGAAAGGAAAGGTCTTACTATTTGTTTATTAGGGCTCTTGTAGAATTCATTTTGATTTTTAAGATATAGTCAACGTATTATGTATATGTAAATTAAATTTATAATTAATAAGCTGTTACTCATAACATTAATTAAGCTCAGCACCAAAAAAATGTAACTTGGGATATATTCGAAAAAAGAATGTTATTCGATTTTCTAATTTGCTGAAAAATATATGAATGAAAAGACTATTTACTTTTCTTTAATTATGGCAATAAAATGGAAATATAATTTAGTTAATATATTTTAAAATAATGCAGTTGTTATAAGTTATAAATTTTAGTTCGATATATTTAAATACTTTACGTCATTGAACAGCAAACATATAAGCACATTTTCACATCCATACGCAATTGCCGATTAAAGAAAAAATCCAAGAAATAAACATAATGAAAAGGATACCGTTCGCACACGGCCCAATTGAAATTGCAAAATGATAATAGAAATTATTACAAATTTGCCTACTCGGTAATTACAAAACCAATTCATAAGACCAAGAACACATCGTCTATAATCGTTTTACATTTACGTTTGTCTTAAAAGGCATTTACAATTTGAAATCTGATAAATTGCGCAAGCCGGAAGGGAACGTGGGAGTGAATATTAATTAACAAACTTATGTTGGTGCACAACTTACTTACCCACTTTTAATTAACCGAATTAAATTTAATTTAAACTTGCCCAGTGTTCTCGAAAACACTCTGAAGAATGGCGCTGCTGGTAACGCGATTAGGCATTTGTATGAAGGCAGGTTGGTGGCAATAAATAATTTAATGTTACTTGTGAAACCGTTTACTTCAAAAGGGATATCGGTGTCTTTAGCAAAGTTTTAAAGATATTTTAAGATTCAAAGTTTTAAAATGTTGGTCGATTAGTCTTATATATTTTTATATTTATCTGTGGTAGTTTAAAGATTTTAATCAGGGCTAATTTTGTTTGTGCGATTAAGTCGAAACTGTCTACTTGAATACCTTAGTTTATCTATCAACATATATTGACGCAGATGAGATAATATGCTAATCTTAATTTATTTATTTCAAATAGATTTAATATGTTCATTACGGTGTGAATAATTTTTGTAAAATAATTAAATGATTATATTTATATAATAACGAAATGTCCCATAATAAAAGTGGTTTGCAAAGGTTGTATTTAAAAAAATCCATCAAATGCGTGAATATGAAGATTTAGTACCTAGGATATTAAGAAAAGACTGTGATCATTTACAACACTCTATCAATATTTACACTTGCATGTTCGGGGTTAAGTATTAAGCAATCGGAGAAGAAAACAGTTTTTTTATGTTTTATTTAATACGTAAACCTTCTATCGGTTTAAATTATTTCAAAATTTTTTGATTTGTAAATATAGGACATAATTTCGTATATTTTCGGTAATCAATCGAAAAGGTAGTGGCTAAAAATTAATAAAAATGTATTTTTGAAACCAATTAATTTATTTGCCTCACTATTAAGTTTCAAAACAATATATTCATAAAATGATATGGCCACACCAATGGGTTGGAGTAAATTCTGCAACAAAATTTCAAGCGGAATAGCGATAGCAGTTGTTGAAAAAACTGTTCCCCTATTCCTGCTCTCCCCACCCCACCTATCCCTTACCTCTTCCCCTTCCTTTCTCCATGTTCGCGTTATTCCCCTTCCCCTTCCCCTTCCCCTTCCCCTTCCCCCTTCCCCTTCCCCTTCCCCTTCCCCTTCCCCTTCCCCTTCCCCTTCCCCTTCCCCTTCCCCTTCCCCTTCCCCTTCCCCTTCCCCTTCCCCTTCCCCTTCCCCTTCCCCTTCCCCTTCCCCTTCCCCTTCCCCTTCCCCTTCCCCTTCCCCTTCCCCTTCCCCTTCCCCTTCCCCTTCCCTTCCCCTTCCCCTTCCCCTTCCCCTTCCCCTTCCCCTTCCCCTTCCCCTTCCCCTTCCCCTTCCCCCCTTCCCCTTCCCCTTCCCCTTCCCCTTCCCTTCCCTTCCCCTTCCCCTTCCCCTTCCCTTCCCCTTCCCCTTCCCCTTCCCCTTCCCCTTCCCCTTCCCCTTCCCCTTCCCCTTCCCCTTCCCCTTCCCCTTCCCTTCCCCTTCCCCTTCCCCTTCCCTTCCCCTTCCCCTTCCCCTTCCCCTTCCCCTTCCCCTTCCCCTTCCCCTTCCCCTTCCCCTTCCCCTTCCCCTTCCCCTTCCCCTTCCCCTTCCCCTTCCCCTTCCCCTTCCCCTTCCCCTTCCCCTTCCCCTTCCCCTTCCCCTTCCCCTTCCCCTTCCCCTTCCCCTTCCCCTTCCCCTTCCCCTTCCCCTTCCCCTTCCCCTTCCCCTTCCCCTTCCCCTTCCCCTTCCCCTTCCCCTTCCCCTTCCCCTTCCCCTTCCCCTTCCCCTTCCCTTCCCCCTTCCCCTTCCCCTTCCCCTTCCCCTTCCCCTTCCCCTTCCCCTTCCCCTTCCCCTTCCCCTTCCCCTTCCCCTTCCCTTCCCCTTCCCCTTCCCCTTCCCCTTCCCCTTCCCCTTCCCCTTCCCCTTCCCCTTCCCCTTCCCCTTCCCAGACTAATAACTTATAATCAGTGAAAAATAAAAATTATGGATGAAAATTATGATATGTGCTTACAGACAAAAGGAAAGGTTTACTCGGATAAGTATGACGAAGCGGCACACAAATGGGAACCTATATTGATACTTATGTTTTAAAGTCGACTTGATATACAAACACAATTTAAGTACGTTTGTTGTACATGAAAAAATATTCTCAAAATCTGAAAAAATTACATAATATATTCTGTAAAGTTACCTAAAGATTCACGTCAGTTTAACTCTCTAGCATAATTAGTTTTTGAGATAAATATCTTTGAATAATAGTTATGCGTACGGTTATCTTTTCCCATACCTCACAGTCGAAGCAGAATACAGCTGCGAGATGTACATAAATTTTATTTGTACATCAAGTTAATATTAAAACATAAGTTTCGATATAGGTTCCCATTTGGAGGCTAACTCATCGTACTTATCCGGCTAAACCCTTTTTAGGTTAAATACTGTATTGACATTTTCAACACCTGTAATACGGTAGTTGACTAATTCTAAATTTTTCATACAATATTATGGAATATAAGTTAATTAAAAACTAGTCTTGAAAAAAATTAAAAAATTCATTGAAAAATAAGCCAGTTGTAGGCTTCTAAATTTGAAGATACGGATAGAGTTGAGTATATCCCTGTCTCTTTTCATGTCGTAGAATATAATGTGCAATATTAAAAATGACCTCACAACACAGTATTGCCGTCCTTCTCTAAAAGTTAAATTTAAACATTTATAACTCGGTAAATTTTTAACATTATCAAAAAATGTTTTCACTCTTCATCAGCTTGTACCTTGAAATTATGATTAATGAAATAAACAAAATTTAGTCAAATAGCCAATTGAAATTATCATACACAGTAGATTATGAGATTATTTTCATGAAATTTTAATTACGGAATAAGGTCGAGATTTTAAGCACAAGTGGGGAACATTTTATGTGACTCTTTATCAGCAAGTCTAGAGTATATGAGGGCCTAAATTTCGAAAATCGGAGACATATTGCAAGAGAGCGTTTCATTGTTTCATTCACAATAATATTTATTTAACCCTTAATCTGATATTTCCCGGAATGTTATGATTTTGACTAATTTATTAATTAAATAATACACTTCTCGAAGCTTATATGAAAATATTAACTAAAAACAAAATAACAATAATTCAACAACCCTTTGAAAAATATATTTTTTATGAGATTTGAACCAATTTTTTTTAAACCGACAACATTTAAAGCTTTTGAAAGCACTCTATATTATACCGAATATTAACCAGACACCCACCCTACCATGCGTAATAAGAACGCTGCTAATAAGGTACAGTCTTCATGAATACGGTTACAATGAAAAAGCGCAAATAACCTTCTGCAGTCCGAAACGGCCAGATAAATACTCAAGCAAACAATACACAACTGGCCACAAAAGAGAATGAAATTTAGAATGAAAAGCGGCATTAAAGGGGAAAAAGCGTTTCGCGACACTTTCGACTCGGTCGAAAATGTAAATGAAAAGCGAGCCTGTCCCGTTCGTTCACACGTCATTTCTCAATTCGAAAAAAGGTTTTTTTTTACTCCTCCGCCCTGGGCGAGAGTCGGTCCTGCATTCGCCTCCTCTTTGTGCCGCGTCTCGACGTTAATATAATGGGATGGAATAAAAAGAAAATAATAATTGTTTATTCGCTTTGCGGCATAAACGAGTCCACTCGTGGTATTATGTAGGACGGGGGTCGCTTGTCGTGATTAATTCGTGTGTTGCCCAGAGCGAAGCGTATCAATTCACTTCATGACTTCGCGTTTTATCATTAAATGTGGGTTGGCGGGTTATTGATTTGCGGATAAGTGGATAGTGATTATGGAAAATCGCTAATTGTATAAATGTCGATCATTTATAATTATAGCATTCATATTTTAATTATCACGTTTTATTTACATTTCTCTGACTTGTATATTTTTATTATACATTTAATTTGGATAAAATAACCAATAAGGTAACTGATGTCGATATTTTTTGTAAAAATGTTTTAAAACTGTGTGGTAGGTTTAAAAAAACCTTACGATGAAAAAGTAATGCATATAACAAACAATTAATCATAATTTCTAAATAGGAAAAAGTGTAAATTTTTTTAATCATTAAATTGAAAAATTATTATGAATTATTATATATTAGTTTCCACACAAAAAAATAGGAAAATTATAATATGCAATATGTGATTTAAACACAATATACAAGATACTAAAAATATTTACCAGACTCCTTTATCATGAATATTACATAACAGGCCAGTGACGTCATAAGCCAGTTGTGTTTTGTATATGGAGTTTTCACGTGAATCGTAGTTCGTCAGTTTTTAAGTCGTTATAACTTTGTGCCGAAAAGTTCAAGGTATGACATTTTTAATTTAATCATTTTTAATGTTATTACCTATTTTATTTTAGTAATATAATAATATAGTGAAATACCCTACGATCACGAGGCGCCACATGGTATATGAATCTGATGCTATGATGCTAAATTTATTTATTAGGATGACTACCGATTAAACGATGGGCTGTTGACGAAAATACGTTATTTATCCTCCATGTTCGAGGGCATTTTGGACGGTAGTCAAATTATTCAAGCGATGGATATATCCAATAGAAAAATATAGGAGAGATATGATAATGGAACGGTATTTCTGAATTGGTTAATAGATTAGGATATGAGATAGAAATAGATTGAGACTTACAACTTCACTGCACTTGCATCATACAGCATGTATAAAAGATACTCGTACAACAGCAAAAGGAGTTTAAAGCTCCTATCGTCAGTTACAATTCAGTATTTTATTTATGCAAGGCAATTATTTTCATTACTCAAAATGAAATTTTAAATGGGACAAGTCATTAGACTAAGAAAATAATTATTAATCAGACTTTATGTCAAACGAGATTTTGATAAAATTTTCTGACTATTAATTACACTTTATTTTCTTAATATTATTAATCTGACTATTAGCTGCAGTCTCAAATGACGTAATAAATTGAAATAACGCTTTTAATAATAAATACCGACTAATTAAACAATCTGTCACTTAAAATGCCGTTGCTTAAGCATTTTCCTTGAAATATATATATATATATATATATATACATATATATATATATATATATATATATATATATATATAAGAATAGTTTTGCGGGCACACTTATATATAATTTTCATAAAAATAGTACTGATTTCCTTGAAATTTTATATCTTAAATACAGGAAATAATATTAACCGTATATATTGGTCTAATTGAGTCTAGAGTTCGTTTTAGATTTAGTGGAAAAACATGACTCGAAGAATTTTAAGTGCTGCTCATGACGTTTGGTTTTATTTTTATTAAATCCCGGAAAGAGAAATATTACTACATTAGAGCTATAATAGTATACTTTTGATGTCTATGTAATTGGTTTTATTTAGTTTTTTTTACTATTAATGTGTTTAAAGCTCAATAGTAAACTAAGTGTGAGTAGTCATACATAACGGCGAGCAGCTATCGTATGGTCAATTTTTCGGCGCTAATCATAGTTACCTAGGTAAATAGGCGACGAGGCGCCTCATTGGTCGTTTAGCTGAGAGATATGAAGACATTAAACACCGTAAAGAAAGAATGAAAAACCAAAACCAAAGAATTTACTATCTGGAAAAACAAGCACGACAACGCAATCTTGTATTATTTAGATTAGAGGAACGAAAATCTTATTCTAACATGGAGAAAAATTTTGTAACTAAATATTTCTACATGAATTTTTAATGTCAAAGACATACAAACGATAAGAAGGATAGGAAAAACCGAAAAGTTTCACCCACTCGTCATTACACTTACAACACTAGTTACAAAAATCAACTTAATCAAATATAAAAGAGTACTCAAAGATACTTCGTACTACATAAAATAAGACAAACCATAGAAATTATTGTGTAAAAGGAAACAGTTGCTGATGAAAGTTAAAATTGAAATTGAAAAAATAAATTTAGCCTAATATAAAACGACAAGCTTATTAAAAAACATATCTGACTGTACAACGGGAGAAAAGATAAATGTTTTTAAATCGCCTGAAAACAACTTACATTGTTAAGTAAACCGATGAAGTGAAGCCTATAAGGAAAACAAAACTCTCGCCGCACATACACAGAAGTTAAATTAAGTATGCTCAATTTCCGTATAAGCAAAAATAAAAAAAATGTAACAAACGGTGAAAGCTATTGCTTTCAACTTTTGCTATATATTTTTCAATTCGATAACAGCATATAGCAACGAACTCCGCGATCTCCCCAAAAAGCAAAAATAAACAGACAAAATAACCCATGAATTATCTTCCAAGCTGACTGGTCATCGTGGCAGATTATGATCAAAACCCTCCTAACTGAAATACTATCAAAAACTTCACTGATCGGTTGTACATTGTGACTTATAATATCAGAATTCCTTAAACTATGGAATGGCCCACGTGGTAAAAGAGGTAGAGGAAAACTTTTGATACGCTGGGAAGATGAGATCAAGAGAACATCCGGCTCGCTCAGAGCTCAAGTAGCACAATATATAGACACTTATGGATATCTTTGAAGGAGGCCTTCAACTACACTGGGATCTTGCAGGTAAATCTAAATATGTACCGACATGAAACATAAACTAAAGTTAATATACTGTAAATAAAAACGATTTCATAAAGTAGTGATATAATTTAAGTTTAGAAAATATTTAATCATTTGAAGAAATAAAAGGCTTATTTAATTATTTACTTTATTTTGTTACTTTTTTTATTATAGGTTCTATTATAAAATTATGACAAAGCTGGGTTTATATTCAACACATTTTAGATAAAAAAAACTGGAATATGCTGAACCTAAACACATTTTTATGAATATTTATCTTTCTGTCCGTTTATTATGCAATGATTATAAAATCGGTTTGAATATAACTTTTACCGGGTTAATTATTACATTTAAAATTATAATACTTTTAAGGGTTGTTTATTGTCTGCCTATTTTTTACCCATTATTTGCTTGTATTATATATCATATAAAGTCTACTAATTAACGAAATGTTTAGTGAATAAAGCAGGCATTGAAATATAATGTATTTCCTTATCAAATCTTTACTGAAAAACTTAAAATTCAATTATTAACATTCAAACCATAGCGCCGAGCGTGTAAATTTAAACTTGACTTCATTGCAGCGATTTAGCTTAAAATTCAAGAAGTAAGTTATTTTCGATGGGTTTACAAACGTGCTATCTGAATTCAAAGCATTAGGGATAGCTAGAGAATAGGGAATTATTTCATCCATCCCTACGTTAACATTTCACCACGGGGAGATATAGGCATAATTATCAAGAAAATAAATTTTGAAACATTTTATAGTGTGTAAAGTTTTATAAATGAAAACCTTTGTAATAGGTTGGTATAAACTGGGTTGATTTAGAATGAGTTAAGTTATGGCATATTTGTTTGGTTTGGGTAATGTTTGGTTGAACTAAGTAAGGTTGAGTTAGATTAGGTAAATTTGAGTTAGGTTAGATTAAATTAAATTACGTTGGATTAGAATGGTTTAGATTGTGTTCTGTTTGGTTAATTTATGTTGGATCTGGTTAGGATAGATTATAGATACGTGGCTGTCGAACACTGTATTGTTATCGAGTGTAGTATTTCCATCGCATAGAGTGTGAGAATATCGCGTCGCGTTAAAAGACCTCAATCGCTGGATTATGAAATATAATGCAATTTTTAAAGATGCTGAGATGTAGATATCCTGGTGTACGAATGACGTAGTAAGAAAATATTTTTTCTTACGAACTCAATTCGAGACGATCAGTCGATAAAAATTGGTGCCAGTAAAATATATATTACTTTGTTTCCACAGATTTGGTCGATGGTATTTATGATTAATACGTGTTTAATATAACAACATTACGGCATCAACTTTAAAAGAAAAATTAAATCTATTTAAACTTAAATTTGACGTGTAATTTATTTCAATATTAAAACAATACTTTTCTGTAATTACACACTGATAATTTTAATTTATAATTAATTTTTTAATTAATAAATTAATTTAACTATTACAACCTCCGTCAATTTTACGTTGTACGTAACTCAGTGACATTAACGACGATAGAATCTCTGGCTCGCTCGTATAAATTGTTGTGACGTCTGCGACAATGAAGGATTACTGTAATGGGTGCTTCATTCGTCTTGATTAACTTGCTCGCTTGCTAAGCCATCGTGATGTGTAACGCCAGTTGCTATAACTCGATTCACCCGTCAGGTTGTGTAAGTATCCTTTCAAATAAGTAGTCGCAATCCGACCGTTATAGCTTTTTTGCTACCCACGTATTTGTTCAGTAAATTGAGGTAATATTTTATCGTCGAGTATCGAACAAGTAGTAAGTATTCTGGAATATATATATATATATATATATATATATATATATATATATATATATATATATATATATATATATATATATATATAATGTAGGTGTGTTACGAATTTCATCCATTAAATAATTTTCCAGTGCTTACGTATTTATACTTATGTAAAGTTAAAAAACGTACTTATATAAAGCTTATTCTTTACTTCAATGGCATATATTAGGTTTTAATATGGGTTTCACGTGGCTTAATTTGATAAAACATAATTATTTCATGCATTCAAATATTTTTCACGCTATTTTTACTTTAAGCAATATAATTAGTTTTTTTTTCCTGTATCCCACACCCAATAACTTTTATAATTTAGTTATGTAACACTGGGTCTTTTTAATTATGAAGGAATTTAATTTATTTAACCATACATTTACCACATGTTCACCTGCCGTTACCACATATATTCATATTTTACCACATATATTCACCTGCCGTTTCAAAGGAATATGTTTCCAATTATAAATCCATTACACACATATAAGATTCTTAAACATGTTCTGATAGAAGTTCAATAAAAAAACCGACAGTTACAGTTCTCATTAACATAAATTAGTCTTGTATTACATAATTACTGCCAGGACTGGGCTGGCTTATATTCCAGTCAACCTGATATTGATTTTTGTTCTTTATTCTGACAGCAGAGTGATAAAACAAAATTAATGCACACATTTTTCATTTGTTTCATAGAATGAAGTTTGTATTAGCTTTGAATTTATACTTGATTTTCTTCTGTATTAAATTTCTAGTACGATATTCGATAGAATAGGCTTAAAATATTTTCAATTATTATGTCACAAGATAAGGTTTTTGTATAAAAGATTATAGAAAAATAATATACTTGCCGTAAAAGAAATATGAAGGTAACTTTATAGGGAGTTACTCATTCCCAGGAAGAGAGAGTTCAAAGTTTTCGAAAAATGTGTCTACAGAATCAATGAAAACGTCCATAAATTTAAAAAAACTACACATAATTCAAAGATGCTTAAACTTTCTATTAAATTCGAATTACCTCGATTAAAAATTACGAGTACCTCGATTAGCAAAGAATAGCTTTCAATGTCAGTATAAATCAAGTAAAAGACGTTGATTTTAATAATTTTTTATTTCTTTCAACAAATTATAGTCGGACGTAGAAACTTTGTCATATAAACCACCAAGTATATATAGCCGATAAGGGTTTTTAACGAAGGTATTCAACAAAGTTAATATGCCCAATAAGAAGGAATTAAAAGCCATGATGCAATACAAAATATAACCTTTAATATTCGACATAATAAATTCAAGGGTTTTGTATTTATTTAAAATTTCAGTGTACATATTGTTATTTACTTATTTATGAATACATATGTATGTGTATATATATATATACATATATATATATATATATTTATATATATATATATATACATATATATATATATATATATATATGAATCGTTTTGTTGTACATGCCCTTTAACAAAAGGTAATTTACAAACATAGATGTGGGATGCTTAAAGAAACAGAGTAAGAGAGTATGGTATAAGTAAGTATGGAGCGGTAGGAATTAGAAATTACGTGACGTAGCACTTTTCAGAAAACTTTTGAGTACACTATTAAGTACGGACAAGCCTCTTGTGTTACGATCCAGATTGTTCTAAAATCTTGCAACCTGACAAAAAATACGAACATAGGTCGACAAGTGTTAAGTTTTGATCGCAAGATTAGGTTATTGATAAAAGAGGCGATATCAATTTACATTTTGTTATATAACTACATAATTAATTTTATATTAAAATAAATTGAGATCGTATATAGAGATTTTAACCTTTTTCCAATAATTTGATCTAATAAATAGTAAATCAAAGTAAAACTCAAAAAAGCAATGTATGCATTATGTTTTTCCTGATTTTTATTAATGTATATTTTGTGTGTAACTACCATGCAATACATACAACAGCACGCATGTAATAGACTCGTATATCTAGCTCTCGGAAAAGCCGACTTCATCCCATTATTATCGATGGTACGCGGTACACAGCGCAACGCCGGAGAAGTGAGATTGGAAGCGACGGTGCATTTATTACCAGTAGTGGATGCGAGAGATGTTTCATGATACTTACTCCCTAAGGCTTCACATTGTAGTGCACTATAATATTTTACATAAACGTACATATAATGGTTGTAGAGTATGTAAACAATAGATAAAGTATACATATGTGTAAGAAAAATCCAAAATACTTGTGTTCAAACCATGAATACAAAACTGGCCAATGTCGATAATTTTTGTATACACGAGATGGGAAGCACATTGAACTTGTGAAATAATGTTGATCGTTAACTAATTTTTCTGTTTTCGTTAAAGAATATATAAAGGAGGTAAATTAATAGGAGAAAGGGAATAGAAATTATTGATTAAATGAAAATCAATTTCATCATTATCATAATTTAATCAACTGCTTATCTATTAGGGATATAAATTGTGAATGTTTTAAAATATAATCTGAGTCAGTTATGTTTAAAATTTGATGTGTTAAAACTTACAAAGTTAAAAAAATTATTTCTTGAAATGTAGATAATATTTTGTTTAATATAAAGGTGAGATGCCTTAAATATATAAAATAAATTAGGAACATACATCTTAAATTTATTCCAAATCATAAAATTGAATAGACTTGATATGTATATAACAGTAATTTGTTATTTTTTAACAATAGGACGAAACCAATTCTAAAAGGTAGGAAAAATTAAAAACTTTTATATATTTGATTTTACAATAACTTAGTTTAATTTTTGAATTGAAATATTTTACCAAACTAAAACACATTGACTTTTTTATATATTTGGAAAATTGTCTCTATATAGCTCTTATTTGACATCTTTTATAAATATGTCAAAAAGAGCTTAAGTCATTCTACAATTAGAATCCAAGTAAAATTTGAATCGTTTGGTGACTTTTCAATTTCTTATACACTCATCAAATTATTCTTAGCTAAGAAGCACAGAGGTATTTGGAGTACATAAGACAATTAAATGTAGCTCCAAAATAATCAATAAAGAAACAGATAAATCAATAAAAAATTACTGATAAATCATATTCAAAAATATATAAAACAAAATCACACACTTTCAAAAGTCTTTATAGTATTATAGATGATGTTACAAAAATAAAACTGAAATGTTTCTAAAAACGTCCTTAATGTTCTCCAATTTTATTAATTAAACTTACTACAGAAGCATGAAAAACTAGAGGCGACACTACCTACGTGATTTAAACTTCGAATTAATAGCCTATGTAATCACAATTTATGTGTTCTGCTCAATTTGCTTCGCTTTCATCAAATCGTTGATTTGCTACACGACTTTGTGCTTCACGTTTCATTTTAACTAAAATACGTAAAATTAATATTCAGCCATAAAAGCTTTCCCGCCGTTCATTATATAAAACCCAGAGATTATACTTTAAAGTTCAACGATACTTTGAAAGCTTGAAGGATGAACCGTCTTATTCGCTATTATGCTTTTACCATTCTGTTCTTTCAATCCAGCTAAAGATATTTACTTAATTTATTTATATATTCCGCAATTTTAATACTCTTCTCCATTATATAATTCATATCCATTCAAATAATTCTAGAACTTAACTACATATAATAGTATTCTAATATTAACTACGATATTAATTTACAGCGATTAAATCGGAATATAAACGCAATAAACGGACATTTGTTTACGTAGAGATTACAAATTGATAAATCATGCCTTGTATAATTATAGTAAAAATTTTTCTTACTTTTTAAGTCATGTTTGAAACGGAAACGTCTACAATTACGAATATTTTAGTAAAATAAATATTTATAAATATATAAATTTTAAAATATGAGGTTCATGTTGCAACTTGAAGTACATCTTAAAGTAGTCTACAATTTCGTTTCTCCGTGATTTTTTCTTTAAGTTTTTACCATTCCTTAATATTAATAGAATTAAATCCCAGTAATTCTGTTAATATTTCTTTTATTTAAAAAAATTGTTCGATAATTAAATAAATAGACAGGGCACAACAACTGTAAGGTTCCAATTTCATTACAATGATACTATGCGAAACTTAGTTTCGACGATGCTACAATTCAAAATATAGTTTAAAGAAAATAAATTATTTTCACATACATCTATAACAACGATTAAGTAAATGTGTTACAATTTATAATTTATTGAATTTCTATAAAGATTTTATTGAAGTAGTTGCAAACGAGACAGTATTTCAACAACACAATTACTTTGTAATTTTTTTCTTTTTCTCAGGTTCCGTTCTCATAGGATACGAACAGAACCCCAATGTTGTGGCAACGTTGTCTGTCCATCTGTTCATTCGCTTGTCTGTATCATATTCGTTTAATTTCTGAACGAAGTAAGACAGGAGCTTAAAATTCCCATGTTAGATGTAGTTCTATAACCAAAAATAATTAGTGGAATCTAAAATTACTTAAAATTATATTTTGACAGTCTCCGAATATATAAAAGGAAGTCAAAAAAAATATTTCGGTTAATAGTAACATACGTATGTTACTATTGAAAAGGAGCTGTATATTTTATCTCCATATTTAAGTAACAAATAAAGACAAAAGCCCAATATAAAATAGTAAAAAAGGTATGAATAGTAAAACAAAACTATTTTCGAGAAACTGTCTAACATGATGAGCTTCAACACATTACCCCAAAAATAAAAGGAATACTTTTGGTACTGGAGAAAATTGGAGTTGGAGTGAAATATTTATGTGGAAAGCTGGAGTTGGAGTGAAATATTTAATAAATCCGAAATAATTTTCCGGTAAATTAAGGAAACTTCATACCGGAATATTTTAATGTCTTTAATTTAACTAAGGATAGAAAAATAATTTTTCATTGCAGTGAGTAAAATTATGATTACGCTCATGTCTTTACTTTCAATATTTATCGCTGAGGGTATTTTGGTTTCTCGTATCTTGAACACGAGTTATTAGGAAAAAAATATATTTCTTCCGAGAAAATGTTTTGTTGATGACAAATAACTTTTCCTAAAATATGTGTTCACATTTGGATTTGGATAATAAAGATGTGACTCTTTGTTTTTTTTTAAATCGGTACATTAGATTTAAATTTATTCAATAAGACTAAACAGCAGTGGCGTTACAGGGCCTTAAAACATGTAGCTTTCACTAAACATATGAACTATATACATCATATATTCATGAATATTTGAATATCATTTATGGTATTCAATCAAGCCTGCAACCTAACATATGATCTGTAACTCGAACGCACAAACCGAACACAGAGTGTGTAATAAATTAAATATACAATCTTCATGCCTATCAAATTATAAGAAACATCGCGTTGAACAAGTTTTATATAAGCCACTGAAATTTATTTAAGTCATTTCAAGCTACGTATAGAAAAAAAAATTAGTTGTAACCTGTTTGCTTCCTTTAGATCAGGAGTTCCCAACCCTTGGGGGCGCGCCTCCCAAGGGGGGCATAGATAGATGTCATGGGGGTTGCATTTTTGAAAGAAAAAACAAAAACATATACAAACAACATTACAATGTAATGTTTAATTTACATGCATAAAATTAATGAAATTAAATATCATATTCATTATTATTACCACAAACTTGCGAAACATTTGACGTTTTGGTGTACATTTTTTGTTGAGAAATCAGTTTGAGTATGTAAAATTATTGTGTCTCACTGTTAAAAGGTAAGTTTGTGTATTTACAAACTTCAGTTACCATTTTTATTTAATTTACTAAATCAAAATGGGGGCATGAAAAAGTGAAGGGGGGCATGAAAATATAATTTATATTCCGGGGAGCCTCAACAAAAAAAGGTTCGGAAACCCTGCTTTAGATATATCCAGAGTTAAATAACCCGTGTTCTGTTATATTTGAAATGAAACAACTTAGACATATACACAGAATTATTGTGGAAAGTTCTGTCAATTGTTTTTTTGTCAGTGAATTTAAATCACTGAATTAGTTATGGTGATGCAAGTTTCCTGTTTTTATTCATTTTATTATTTTATGATTGTACGATTTCACCGTGAAAGTTAAAAAACGATGTAATATACATTGTCATGCAAGTAAAAATTTAAATGTAATTCAGGGTAGCAGACGGAAACCAATTTTAAAATTAAGACGTATTTAATAAAAAAACACCACTTAAAATTTTTGTGAAAGGAATCGCTTTGAAAATTGCTTTTACTAATATGAAATAATAAACTGCCAAAATTCTAGCTTATTTGATATATATATATATATATATATATATATATATATATATATATATATATATATATATATATATATATATATATATATATATATATATATATATATGAATGAAAATAATGCAAGACGTGGATATAGTGATCCTCTATGCGTTTGTTTCGTTTCCAATTTAAAAATTTAGAATCTTTTATATTAATATATGTACTTATGCGGTATAGTTTTTTGGCTTTTGTTTATCGGAAATGTTGAATTAGTAAGAAAGAGAAGCATTAGACTGGTAAGGAGCATAAACTTGGCAAGTATTAGATTGATAAGATCTATGATATGAGAGGTCTTCTTTAGTAGCTTGTCCTACCTAAAATGTATTGCACGCCACTGCTAAAAGGCATACTAATCATTTTATAAATATTTCTTTGCCTTTTTTAAGTGAGAAATGAAAAAATCCTATTTAATTTGATCTCCTGCAGTATTCTTTGTTTTCTCATTGAATGTTATACTTGTATGTCATGCATGTAAAATGCGTAAATATGTAAGACGACGTAAAATGTTTAAGCTTGATTGGTTGAAATAAGCGAATGAGTCTACATAGTTTAATAGAACTATCTAGGGTCTAAATGAAATGTTCTTGATACTTCATTTGGCTTTGTACAATATAATAGCATAACGTGAAATAGCGTAACGTGAAAGACGACGTAAAATGTTTAAGCTTGATTGGTTGAAATAAGTGAATGAGTCTACACAGTATAATAGAACTATCTAGGGTCTAAATGAAATGTTCTTGATACTTAATTTGGCTCTGTACAAGATTTTTTGATAATTAAAAAGTAATATATTTTTCCCTCCAAATACATTAGTGACTCATAACGAGTGCCTCATTTGGAGCAAGGAATATAGCAAGTAATTTTTTAATGAGTTCAACGTTTTTGCCCGTAGGATTTCTAAAGACTGGCTCGAAGAGCTCGGCGCAGGGTAACTTCGGACTGATGGACCTAGTGGCGGGGCTGCACTGGCTGCGCGAGAATTTGCCCGCCTTTGGGGGCGACCCTGAGCGCGTTACCCTAATGGGCCACGGCACAGGTGCCGCCCTCGCCAATTTCCTCGCCGTATCACCCGTATCCAAAGGTAATCATAGTGATACATAATACTTAAATAATAAATAATACTAAAATATAATTTTCAATACTTGATGTAACAAAATATATTTCAGTAGAATATTTTTTTAAAAGAATAACTATAGCATAAATTGTATGAAAGAATGTTTTTTTAGGACAGTTCATTTAAAATATTTGACCAAGAAGTTCAGGTACTCTAAATGTATCTTAACCTGATAAATGGATGAAAACTGAAATGACAGAACTTGCTATGATAAATTGTTATTATATTTGGTTGGCCACTTATAAACGCGCCAATTTTTTTGACCGCTTTCTGGAATGTTATAAAGGCTTCTAGAATATTTCTTGTAGGGTATATAAAGAGTTTCGGTACTCGAACTTCTGGTGAGTTTCCAATTGAGTAATCGTAAGAAGTAGTCGTAGAATAAATTAAACATGGAAGTGTTTCGGAGTGAATTTAGAGTACTCTTTCTTCATGAATGTCGTTTAAGGTTAAAAACCAGCGAAGAATCACGCAGTATATACACAATGATGGGTAAAGGTATACCTTTTACGATACAGCCAAAAACTGATTCCAAAGATTTAAAGAAGGGAATTTTGATCTGTCCAATAAACGTCATCCAAAGCTATCTCCTACAACTGATTTAGAAAAAAATTAAAAGCCTTATTGCAAGAGATCCGATATTAAGTTCGCGTTATTTGGTTGAGTTATTTTCATGCGCTTATACTGAAATGGAGAAACAATTTTATGCTTTGAGAAAGAAGTGGCAATATTCCGTTTGGCTACTACAGGAGCTGACGCCTACGTTTCTTCTCCAGAGGACAGCTGATGTGTGCTTGGAGCTACTGAGTTCCCATCGTACAAACGAGAGGCTAAAGTATCTGGCTACAGGAGATAAAAATTGGGTGGCCTATATTAATTCTTAGCGTGAAGGCCAGTAGCTAGGGGCAGGAGAATAAAGTGTACCTAGGCCAAAATATAATATTGAACCAAGATTACTTTTGAATGCATCGTCGTCGCGTATGGAGTCATTCATTGAGTTATTGATTGGGAACTCTTCCAAGTTAACAGAACGACTACAATTACGATTTATTGTGAACAGTAAAGTGTATTTTTTACATGACAATGCTCAACCCCATTTAGCAAAAGTAATGTGTGAAAAACTATTTTTGCTTGGATGGAATATACCACTTCACCCACCGTATTATACAGATCTTTTGCCCTTTAGTTGCCAACTGTTTTGCCCTCGGTCTAATATTTTAAGCAATAGAAAATTTAATGGCAAAAGTCGTATCAAAATCGAACTTCACCGGTTTTTCAAGTAAGTGCTCAAATATTTCTACAAGATGGAATTTTAGCTCTGTATACGCGTTGGTGATAAGTATTAGATACCGACGGTACTTATATATTTAGCGTTTGATTTTATTGACTACATGTAAAAAGTTGCAGTTTGTGTGTAGAGATAGCGGGTTTATAAGTTGCCAACCTAATATTTTATGTTATATATTATTACCACATTGTATGGTTGCGAAGTGTCAGAAATTATTATGGTGTGAAATTTTAATATTTTTATTGTATATAACTTATCGGTAATGTCAAATGTGGAGAAACAAAACGTTGGTTAATAAATAGTTTTATAATAAAACAAACGTCAGTGAGGTAAACGGCCAAAGCCTCCCAACAATATTGTAATTTGAATAATATATATGCCTGAAATGTAACAGAAACTTTAAACTTGTCTTTCTTGTTGAAGGATTATTCTGTTTGTCTACCACATAAGGTATAAAAAATACTTGCACTTGGATGAACTATAATGAAGCATACATCGTACTCTGCGCGTGTCTCTCACTCCGATTATCTATTAGTTTCGCTCGCTATCTTATTGTTATTGTGGTAAATAATTTAAAGACTAAGACTTTCTTAAGGTTGAACTTTAGCAATTTTTAAGTCAAAGACCTTGAATGTCCTAAAAGGAAGAATTTTTTTAATACACTTTTATTAACTTCACTTGTACGTAACGATATACTGAAAATTAAATTTTCATGCTTTCATGCGTTCGATTTATTTAAAATTTTGCATACTTAGAACAAACAATTTAAATAGAAAGACTTTGTTTTAAGATGAAAAAAAATTAAATTGTAGTTTGAAAAAACAAAAAAAACACGCTTTTTTAAAAATATAAAATAAAAAGTAAAATTTAATGGTGTAAAAAGAATGTGGGAAGCTTGATATCAATTGTCGTAATTTTTTTATCGCTAGCTTTTTGTAAAGGCCCAGTCATTATCAATCATCCAACGCTTTTTTGAAATTAAAGTTATTTTTGTCATCGCACTTAACCAACATTTTTTTTGAGGATTATTTTTTAATTTTTAGTAATAGATAGCAACAGTGCTCACATTATTGAAGGTTGCTTTTATTAATTATATAAGAAAGATAAAATTTATTTGTAAACTGAGATGGCAAGTTTCAAATAATTGTCAAGCTAATGCAGTGTATTTTAAAAATAATGTTAATAATTTTATAGTTACGATTAAAATTGTTTTATGAACAAAAACTTTCTAGTCATATCAATAATACTTTTTGAAAGCCTCTAGTTTTCTTGATAATATTCTCCTATTTGATTTCAAGGCTTTTATAAAGGTTTTAATTCAAGTGCTTAAAACTCTTCTCAATGATAATTCTAACAATTTAAAATTATTTTATTTCTAAATATTTTCACAAATAAGTTTCTTCTTCATATTATAGTCCCCTGAGGTCTTAATTCAAAATTCTCTCTTCATGACTTCAATATTTTAAGAAGCACCTTTTGAATGGAAATATATTTTTTTAAAAATTTACTTTATAAATAATAGTATCACAGACAAAGCAGTTACTTAAAATGAAATTAAATACCATTTTGTATGTATTCTCACAATTTGAATATAATGTGTAAAGTGTTAAGTTAAGTGTTAATAATGCGACCATTTAGTACGAAATACTTAGCCATTATGAAAATAAATGTGGTGTGAAAATGAATGGCTATGTTTTTAGTTATCTAGCCTAGTAGTACCTCTGAAGTATGGAAATTTGTTTCTTACAACCGATTACTTGCATTCTGATCGGTGCCTTTCTTCCAAAAGTAAAAATTAGTAGTTAAAAATCATAACATCTTTTTAACATAATTTTTTTATTTCTTTTGCAGAACTGTTAAAACGAGTCATATTATTTAGTGGATCAGGATTAAGTTCGTGGTCGTTGCAGCGAGAACCGCTTTTAGTTAAGAGGAAGGTAAGTTATTAAGAAAATATATTTATTAATATTAATATTTCAAATTTAAAAAAAACTCTTGAAAACTTGTCATTTTATTACGTGTAGGTAATGTTTAAACTGATTTAAAATTTCTTAATCTCTGAATATTGAATATAAACCTTCCACTCTCTAATTTTTATTGAAGTTGGTTTTAAAAGTTGCGCTTAAAAATGGAAAACCTACTAGCGAAATGCTTTCATTAGTCCTTTCCTTAGAAGCATAATATACGAGTGCATTAACTCTCCTTGATGTGAGTATAGATTACTAATATCAAATTTATTTTCCAACTAAGTATTCTGCTATTAAACTCATTTAATCAATTATTATTATTTAATCAATCCCTCAAATGCATTAATTAACACCATTCTAAATAAATTTGTATTTTCGTTGGAGTAACATAATGACATATTATGTCATTATGTTCATAAATTTTGACATACATTTAAAAGTATTTCATTAATTAATTTGAAATAAAAAATATTGAGTGTTAAATCAACATTAGACCATAAATTAAATAAAAATTTAATCGATTATGTAAAAAATGTATCGATTGTATTTCATGCGCAAAATACTTTGAATAAATTTATTTATTTGCCTATTATATAAAAAATAGTATCAGAAATACTGTGTTTTTTAAACAATGAGGTCGAGTCTTAATATTTATTACATGGGTATTTTCAACCCTTTATTCAATTACCGAACCCTGCTATCTACAAGTTTAAAGCTTTACCTCAAAAGTTAAGCCCGATTACAGGGTGGAAAATGCTCTATTGAATCTGCTAAATGGCCCGCAAACCCGTTTATTTTTTAATTTATTTCATAAAAGTTGCACTGAAATGCGATTCAACCTGCCAAGCCCTGAATTGCACAGACTTTATGACGGCTTGCACCACATTTTATGTTCTCTACAACTAACGCAAGATGATTCACTAATTTAAATTTAATTTATTGAAGGCATGCTGTGTAAAGTACAGTATAAGTGGCGCCAGCAGCTCATCGTGACGATAATTACTTCTAGTTAGTGTGAAGTTCCAGCATCTCTAGTTAAGCGGTACGATCTGTTAGGTTATACTGGGGCATAGTTTGTGACTCGCTCTTATTATAGAAGCTAGTTAATATTTTACTGTCATAATTTTAATATGTATATTTTGGAACAAAATTTAATTATGCGTATGCGTAAATGAAGGTTTGATGTTTAATTTTAACTTAAGCGAATTTAACTTGTCCTTTATTAGGCGTTAAGCTAACATTTTGTAAGAAAATTATTAGAATTTATTTAGAAATAAGAAATAAGAAGTAAAATTTTAATTCGTTGAAATTGAAAAGGCATTGTTTTTAATATTGAAAATGCCTCACATGTTTAATCCTTTTTATATCTTGTGTAATTTTTGTTTGTTTTTATGATTGTCGTTTATATTTATTACATTTACAGAAAGACATTTCATTACGGGCGTTATTAATTATCTGGTTGATTGTATACTATTATTCTTGCCTCGATAATATAATAATATGGAATAGGATATATGAATTTAATTTTTTTATATTTTTAAGTAACTGTTTAAATCGTTATAGCATCGTAGAGAATATAAATAATTTTGAAAATGTTTTATTTCAACTTAAAGAAAGTGTTTAAAATGGTCAATAAATTTTAATTGTTCAAAAGCCGAAATTTTAACGTTACAAGCTATACCCAGCGTTCATTTACTGTAGGTATTCTCGTTACTTTAAACGTATTTTTTGTATAATAGCCATTTAAACTATGGAACACAACGGTATTGTGACTAGATGCAAAAATGCTATCAGAAGTACACATGATGAAGTGTTTTTCTTCGCATCCAGAGGGATGTAAAAATGCGAAAACAATAGTGCTGTAGATGGAGTACTTCCAAAAATTTTTTTAAAGATTGCTTTAATGTAAGCTTAAATTTGATAGCTAGTATGATCTCAATTAATCATAAGTGACTTTTTTATTGAATATCAATCACACAAGAAGTAGACAATTGTGTAGATAAACTAATTTACAAAAGTTTACTGCAAACTTCGTTTTTTTTGTAAGTTTAGAAAGAAAATCATGGTACTGTTAAAATACATTAAAATATTAGGTTATGCTTACTATTCTCTATTTATCAGTGTATTTATGCATAAAAAACGTACATAATATATCATGTCATCAAAACAATTACCGCGCAGCTTTCATTCCTTCACCTAATCTGGATATGAAGCAAAATACGATGTCAACATGAATACATCTATTTTATCTATAGGCAATTTATCCGATTGTACTTTCACAAAACCACTTTCAGTCATCATTCTAGATGATTCTTGATCTCATTAACATATTAAAAATGCAATCTATATATGCCAAATATTGCAAGAACATTATTTTTCCTTATCAAACAACAAATATCATACAAAATATCAAAAATACGAACTGTTACGTCACGTTTCGTTCTGATCAATACACTATTGGTGCATTTCGCCATTTTGAATTACTCTCGCATAATTTGCAGGGCTTATTTATTAACTTATGCAATTAAAGCAAAACTAACTTATGTAATTAAACAAAGTTTAGTTATAATGTCCAGTTGACAAACATTTAGAAAAAATTTAAATAAAATTTATGCTGCAAGCATATTCTCCATTAATAAATTAAACATTTATTAAGCCTTAATGAAGCAGTAGTATGGATGAATTTTACCGTTTATATTTTTCACTAATTGTAACATTGAATCAATTTACATAGGAAAAGATATTTGTTTTTTTTTATAGTTGTCTAATTAAATTCAACGATAATGGTGTAAGTAGTTTATAATATCACATATTGTTATTCATTAATTTAAATACAAATATTGTAACTATTTGTTTTCTTACTTCGAATTATTTAATTTTTTAGAATTTATAGATAGGTTGCTGCATAATAACATGTATCATTAAAAATGATTGAACAAGTGAAAGCCTTAAAATGGTATTAATTATTGTATAAAAATAAATTATATTGTACTGCGAAACTTTATTGTTTTATTAGTTCTTTTAAAATTACTAATTGCGATGACAGAAAGTTAAGCAGTTGTAATGAAAAATGATTTAGGTTGTCAAAAATTGCAAGAAAAACGGTTACTTTCATAAATTGATACGTAATATTCAGCTTATATTTTTGCCATGTAGTTTAATTATGTCCCGTTATTCCATTTGAATGTGTTACAGCTCATTAGATGCTTATTGATTAGTATTTTTACTAATATTTTTTGGTGTGATGAAAAACAATTTTAATTGTCACAAAAGGTTAAAAGCTCAAAGGTTGAAATATAATGTGCCGTTCCTCATAATTTTGCTAAGCAATTTAATTAATATTCCGACATTCTGTACAATCAAATTATAAATCATTATATACCGTACTATTATTTTTCATAAATGTATTTATTGTTATGATCAACTGTGGTTTTGAGTGTGGAAAAAAGAAAATACTGTCTCTTCCATACGTGACAATGTAGTAATATTCAACTCTTGAGTAATATTCAACTCTCTTCCATACGTGACAATGTAATAATATTAACATTAAAACTTAATATTTTGTTAATCGCATTTATGATTAACCTAAAATAGCTAGTTCATTTGCTTAATAAGTCCTAAGGACTTTTCTATAAGAAATGGATACACAAATCTTAACAGCATAATTATTGGGATTTATTGAAATTAGATTCTTAGTTACCCTATCGCCATTAGATTCACTAATGGCGATAGGGTAACACATTCTTAGATATTATGGGGAAAAATAATCGCATTATTTTTAGAATGGTGCTTTCCTTCAAAAATTTCTATTGTATTGCTATGATATAAAAGCATGGCTCTAAACAGAAACTAGCCATATTATCGTTCTTGCAACATATCTGTCGAAAATCAAAGCAAACATGTTATGAATGGATATATTTATTGTCTTAGGAAAGTATTTTACAACCATAAATAATGAGAACATGATCCCTTATACCGTATGTTTAATGATATCTCATAAGTTTACAGTTATGCCCTAAGTGTCTTGAACAGCAGCTATTTTTAGAGTGTAAAAGAAACATTAGTTAATTTTTTTATTTTATAAGAAATTTCATCCTCGAAATATTAAATCTAAAAGAAAATTTCGTTTTTTTACATGTAGAAAAAAATGCATGATATTGTCAAAATACACCGAAAGTGACTTTAGTGAAAAATCATATTTATCCTAATTGTAATTTATGTGGGTTTAAAATATAAAAAGTACCAAAAACATTTAATAGTTTTTATTTTTTGGGTGTATTAAAAAGTTGCCTTTTGTTGTTTACGCCCTTAAATATAATATCCGCATGTAATATTCGCACTAATACATCAAGGAGTAAACATGATCAAAAATAATGGATTTTACATGATCATCAAACTATTGATTTTTGGCACTATTGAATTTGCGCATTTGATTTTTTTGACTCTCCGTATAAAATTATTTGCAAAAAATAAATGGGTGATGTACAGATGAACAGAAACTGAGGTGTCTCCATAAGTTAAGACACCAAGTGAATCAACAAAACTAACGCACGGAAAGTAGAAAACATACTTAATTACTATTATAATTACATAAATTATGTAATTATATATAAGTGATATATATGAGTGTATATGAGTATATGTAAGTGTATATATATATATATATATATATATATATATACATATATATATATATATATATATATATATATATATCTACACATAAATTGTTCCTCGTAAATTTCCTCAAGATTGTATTTCTAAAGGAAAAATTTAGGAAGAAGTACGTGTTGAATTTGCTTAATTTGACGACCTTTAGTCCTGAAACGATGTTATACTTTTAAATTTAACGTGTTAGGTAGAATCGTACTATTCAAATACTTAATACCTTATATCCTTTATCATCAGGTTATACATCCTATACATCGTTAGGCGTTAATCCATTTAACAAGACATTTAGAATATATTATCTTATGTAAAATATATCCATAATTAACACAGTGTATTATTGTTTGAATCTTCCAAGAAATAAAACATCACTCATTCCTTTTTAACAAACTTAACTTGTAATCTAGTTTTTATTAAGTGATTGTCATTAGATAGAAAAAAACATTAATAGAGTAATAAATTTTCCGAATATGAATATTTTAGACCTATTGAAAACATATTCACATTATATGTTTTTGACTAATACTGTAATACTTAATGTTTAATTGGAATAAATTACAATCGTACATTTTACGTATACAAGACGCTAAATGAACTGATTTTTTAAAAATTGATATACGTTTTCCACTTTTTAATAAATCTTCCAATTTGAATGTGATCCGAAAACTAAATAGCAAAAAATATAATAAAACATTACGGTTGCGTGTACTAATTTACTAGAAACATCATTATTTCTTTTTATTTTTAAATACAAAACTTGGTAACAATCAATACTCAAGCTTTGTGCATCCTACCAGCATGCGTCAGCACGGTGTGATGACGTTGGCCTATCTTATATTTTCCGCAATAAGCTTAAGATACTTTACTAATTTAAAGTAACGCCCCAAAAAGCAGTGCTGCGGAAAATTAGCTACGTGCACCGGTCGCGGTTCGTGCAAACGGTAGTTATGTCTTGCCAGCGCGTAGTTGCAGCGCCTCTAGCTTAGCAGTATGGAGCAATCGGTTACGTCGCAAGCAACCGTTGTTTGTAGCGGTCTCGTATTACATTGTCTACTTAATATTTTATTACTCAATTTGAGGAGTTTGGAGCGGATATGTATAAAATGTGGCTTGGTCATAAAGTCATGTACTTCGTTTCAGTTCGCAGTTAAGTAATAGGTATTTTTTATCAGAATTATTATAGGTACTGGTACAATACTGGTGAAAAATAAATGAGAAGTCCTTAGTTACATATAAAATATAATACATACAAAAATATTGTAACAGAGTATATTCTATACATAGAAAATATTTTAAAAAGAGTGATTGATTTATCGTACAGAATAATGCGAGTCGGAAAACCTTTTATTTTAGAATTATTGTCTGTTTGTATGTTATTTCGTGCGTCAATTACGCAAAATCCGCTGAATGGATTTAGATGAAACTTGGTATGGTAATAGTTTATAACCAAGAGCAATATATAAGATAATTAAAATTGTTTCTTTTCCCGAATTTCACACAAGAAAAACTATGGAGCGCATCTAGTAAAAATGTAGAAATAATGTATGGTAAATATTATATTCAAATATATTCAAGAATGTTTTGTTTTAAATGTCAAATTTAAATTTTACGCGTTCCTGAAAATATATTTCCTGAAAAATTCATTATTGTTTTCGTGTAACATAATCATAAGAAGGACACGATGATATACCAGGTCGTAAAAGCGATCTCTACACCGGTGCAAAACTCCTTTCAGACGCTTAATTTTGCCATGAATTTTACTAAATTAATTTTTAAGCCAAATTTGTTTGAATTAAGCAACACGTGGTCATTAGGATGATAGTACAAAAGCTCAGGTAAGAATTTGCCAGTTCATTGTTTGCGCTTTTTAGAGTATATGGAAAAATTTTCACGTTCACGAATTATTGGACAAGAAGCAACAAACACACTACTTTGTGAAATCTCGGATAATATGCGTTCTTCATTGTTACTTTTAATATTGGTAAATATGCATCATTAATTGAGAAATTGATTTTAATTTGTAAATAATTAAATATAAAAAATGTTAAATACAAAATTAAAGTAAAAAATTAGTTCTATCAATATTTAATAATAGTATTTACCTATGAAAAGTAAAGTTTTTCTTCACAAGTGTATATCAGAGATAATGTTTTTTTAGAAATTAGAACGTCTCCAAATTCCTGGATATATTTTAGGAATTATAAACTACATTTTTATTTTTGATATCATGTAACAACTTAATCAAAGCAGTTATGATGCGTAAATAGAGCAATTTTCTTTCGATTTTCCCTTCAGTATTCTGGAGTAGTTACGTATCCTGTCGTATGTTTTTTTTTTCGAATTCCCCTATTTTTGTAGACATCGTCTTGGACTTGGTCTGGAAATCTCTTTACTTTGGATATTCTGAATACATGAAGCCAAAAAGTTCTTTCTATGTATACCGCTCAAGCATTATATTAATTTCTTATATTAAGAACGTTTCATATCTGTGACTCCCATGAACTTCTCAATTTTCTTTTAAAGTTTCAGCACAAGGTTTTACTCGATTGTTTTATGTATACATGTATACATGTATACATATATATATATATATATATATATATATACATATATACATATAAATATATATATATATATATATATATATATATATATATATATATATATATATATGTGTATTCTATTTCAAGTTTTTATTTTTCCTACATATCTTGGTTAATTACCAAGATTTGAACAAGGTTTTTGTTTTTTTTTTCTTTCATAATATTACACATTTTTATTTTATGTGATCTGAATAACCCAATGAAATTTCTCGTAAAGAGCAAAAAACGACTAAGGATACAAGTATTAAAAAAAAAGAATTAATAAACTAAAATTAATTGTTATAAAAAATTACACCACATAAAAATGTATGCCACGTCGTCTATACAATTATATCGTAATATGATTAAGCTCCTACGTCGTACGACTTTGAATTTGTGACGTGGCTATTACTGGATATATTCAATATTTTATTGTCGTAATTCCAGTTTACAAAGTTTGAAGTGGATGCAGCTGGTTATAATCGTAAAATGCGGTTTAGTCGTTAATTTTGACTGTCACGGGCTTATATCCCGTATTAAAAACACTTTTATCGTATCACTGAAGATGATTTCGGTGGAGTCAGTTACTCATTCTAATCGTAACTTTGTTATTTTCTTATTGAATAATATAGTAATTATTTTGTTAATTGACTTGAGTTATAAATAAGCTATGGGATGATAATCTGCCCAATGAACTATTGTGTAACTAGACCAAAAACTACCTACACATTTAATGAAGTCAAGAGGAAGATTATTTTTCATGTTTATATACTTTTAACTGAAGCAAACCTGTCTGTCTATATTAAAACATAGGTGAATAAAAATATCAGTCACGCAGGAAAATATTTAAATTTTAGTTCCACTGACTAACGGCAGCTTGACAGAAATAATGGTAATATGCGTCGTTTCTAACAGTTCTGATCTTTACATAGATCTAGGTATAATTTTAATAAGTATATAAATTTGAGGGTATCGAGTCTTCAGGTGATGGTGGTAATTGCGATACGATAGTAGGCAGTCTGGTTTCCATCTTATATTTGAAGTTTAAAACGATTTTAACACAGAATAATTATTCTGCATGTTTAAAGTTTCCAGAGTTCAGCCGTCACTCAGGGCATGTGTAAGTAGACTCATCTTACTTTTGTAAGTTTCCTCTGCTTTTGAGAAAAAAATATTTATCCTGTTTTATGAAATGCAACAATTTCGATAGACAATTGCATATGCATGGGCATACGTGCGTGTGTGAGTGTGTTTACACGTACGTGTGTGAGTGTGTTACTTTTTACGTTACACGTTATACACGTTTTTGCTTATAAATTTAGATGAAAATGATTCTTTCTGAGCATCTGCTTACTGCTGATTTTTTTGCTAAATGAGGTAATTAATGGGTGATATATTGTATAAATAAAAAAAATTATATTGTGAACATAGTTCATTTAGTTATTATTTTTATTAAAAATAAAACAAAGATGAAATAATATGCGACAAAACGTACAAGGGAACTTAAACGATAAGTGTTTTCTCATTCGATCGCAGAAAGGGCAGCATGATAATACACAAAGTCATAAAAGTAATCGTTATGCTGGCGCAGTGCTCCGTGCAAGAGCTTAATTGCGCAATGTACTCCACATTTCCCTCAATTTCGTTTGAAAGCGGATTTCGAGGTGAATTATTCAACACATTGGCGGTGGGCTGATAGCGGCAGAGCTTAATCGACGTGGGCGTGGATATGCGGTTGCAATGAAAGGAGTTTTTTGGAGTGCATTGAAAAACTTGAATGCATTTTCTGTTGTTCCATTTAGGTTGAGTTTGTATTTTAGCACTTTCAACATCAGTTCTTATTTTGATGTTTTTTGTTAACAAAGATAAAGTTTACTGAATTGCTATGCTGTTAAAACATGTTTTCTAAATATGTCCATTTCTGTGATGAAAAAAATATAATGACACAAGTTCTTAAATGGATGCGTTTTAGGCATTGACAAACTAAACTTTTTATATTTTCGTTTTCAACACCATCTTAAGAAAATAAATATCTCTCCAATTTGTTTTTTGACATAATCATAATTTTCAAGGACATAACTTAAAATACATTGTTATGAAAATGATGTGTTGGTTAATACTAAAACTTTTGACTAATATGTTTTTTAACCAACCACACCTTATCTATTAAATGATGAAAATTTGTAAATATTTAGAAAAAATTATCATTTCAAACAAGTCCTAAAATATACTTTTCTTCACTTTTTCCTTTTTAACATATTTCATTTGGCTTCAATTTCCGAATTATGCATTTATTCAATTTGGGTTATTGATCCAACATGAATTCAGTACAATGTAACATTACGGAACAGTTAAATTCTACTGCTGGAGAGATACTATCCGTCTAAACTCCGGGGCTTACTGATCTGCATGTTTTAAATTAGTATCGTGGGTCCTATGCAAAGACTTTGTCATCGAATTCCATATCTCAACTCCTCAGTCTTGATGCCACAGTGGTACAACTTGCCTATGCCCTAAGACTTGATGATCTGTGGTTTTAAATTTTTATTTTATGTGCCAAGTAGATTCCTTGTTATTTAACTCCTGGCTCCAAATTCTTAGTCCTGTTACTGCAATCTACCTAAACCAACATATTCTGGTTTCAAATTACTTTGTAGGTACTATTAGAGACTTTGTCATTGAACTCCGGGTTCTAGCAGTTCTCTCTGTCGACTTGCTGTTTTCAAACCAGTAATCTACTAAAATGACTCCACTCATGGAACTCCGAATTCCAATTCACCCTTTGATGGCTTTGAATATACTCAAGATATATTTTGTGATGTGCTAAGAACTGGATGCCATCACCATTAGGATTAATCAATACATCACCCGAGTCAAAATTTGTAGTGTATCGATGACTATATGTGTCATTAGAGTATTTAAAACTGATAAATAGTTAGCGATTCAATTGAACATGTATCTAATAAAAACAGGTTAAATAAATAAAACACAATAAAGAATTCAACATTTAATGAAGATATTTTTTTTAATTGAATGATTTATTATAGAATTGATGATTAACTAAAAGTTCTGAAATAACTATGTGAAGAAAGTGAAATATTTTTATTAAATTAAAGGGTTTTATTTTACAATCGATAACATGCTAAAAATTCTACAACATTTATAGGTCACCAATCTGGGACTTTGTTCAGACTAAAGTAAAACCCAGGCGCATTTAGGAGAAAACATTCTATGCTGGAGCTTGAAATCTGTGTCTGACTCCTTAATATTTTATTAAAACTTTTTATTATACCGTAATGAATTTTCCGCGCTCCACGATTTTATTTTAGTTTGATCAAAGCCTCCGATTGGTGACCTATAAGTGGTGTCGAGCTTTTAATACGTAATCAATTGTAAAATACAGCAAAAATATTTCACTTTTTCACATTTTTATTACTTTTATCAAATATGTATATTTTCTCCTTCAAACTATATTATTCCCCTGCGTAATTTTTCCTAGGAATTATAAATCCACCTTTAGAATGTCCAAGCAGTATTGAAAATCAGATACATTTAATTTTTTATCTACTAGTTATTATAAAATATTGAAAACTCTCTCTTTCGGTGACAATGCATTACAATTTTCTCAAATTATTTTTTCACTTGAAGTATGAATGTTTGTATTCGAGAAACTTATCCCAATCAGATTATTTTGAAATGTTTTTTCCTTTCTGACGCTGACATTACGATCAATTCTTTGGTGACTTAACCTTTAAGGGTTTCCCCATGTTATGGTCCTCTTATTAGGTGCATGTTTCGTGGGAATGTCTTAAAGAAGAAGCTCTATTAGGAATTTTTACGATACATTTTTATGGACCTCTTTTACGCACAGATTTACGACTTTACGGTACGAGATAAGTTCGAAGAAGCGCCCCATTTTCCTGGTTCAACTTTTTAATCATATTTATTATTGTGCAGTATGGATGAAGAATTTATGCTATGGAAATAAATCTTTGAACGTGGTGTAATTTCAATTCAATTCATACATCCAAAGTAAGCCCGAACCAAAATACCTAAGATTTACATTAATAGAAATATGTTCTTTCTGTCAAACTTACATTAGATGCAAATATGGACTTATATTATATAACCATACTATAATTAATTGTATATAAAAATAATATGTGGCCTACCTGTGTCACTAATATATAGGATTATAATAGAGAAATATGATGCTGGATTATGAAACATTAAAATTTATTAATAGTATCTTTATAGTCTAGGATATGATCACATAAATTTACGAAATTGAGGAAACATCCTTAGACATTTGTTTTAAATTTTTTATTGATTATCCCGCACGAATGCTTGGTAAGGCCTTTGATGCATTTATGATCTAGTACTCAGTAAAATAATAAAATTTCCGGGTTTGAAATTGGCCTTAACTACTTTTATTCTTGATTTATATAGTTGATTATTTTTTGTATATTTCATAAATTACAATTTTAACGGACAATCTAATGATAAATGAAAATAATTTTGACAATTCTCAAGAAATGACCGAGTTACGAAGGTTCAAATTTAAGTTTGGGAAAAGGGTCGCAGTATTGAAATGAGGGGTAATTTTTGGTAACTCTCGTTGTATCCTACCAGAGCAAATGAGACGGGAAATATCCGCACTTCAACCCTAGTATTCGATTAGAAGCTCACAACTTGATATCTTTTTTCATAATTTTTAACCAATTTTTGTATTTTTTTCACTACCGGTTTTATAATAAACCCTTGTTTTCATGGCATGTTACTGAAATTAATATATTTATGAGAAGTTAACTACCTTTTTAAAATGTATTTTATACATGAATATACATTATCCTGAATACATTTAATTACGTGGTTTTATTTCAACAAATTACAACTAACTTCATAAATATTTCATAAAATTCATGAGCTTTGTGTTTTCCACTACTATAGAAATATAAACTTTTGGGTAAATCTTCAATTCTATTTGAAATCGCAATATAGAGTAGTCGATATCTGTTGAGTTTTTCTTCCATAAAGTAAATTAATTACTTTGTATAGTATGTATTCTTCGATATAAGCAGGAATAATTCAGCCTGCAAATAAGCCCAAATAGCACTTTATTATGACGCTGACATGTTGATGAATAGCAGATTGAAAAGTATGAAAGGAAAGTAGCGAAAAACATCATTAAATATTGAAAATTAATGTTGGTATAATTAACAAATCTTCACTCGCAATATTCACATTATTAATTTTTTTTATATTGATTTTCCTAACATTATTTTTATTTGTCTAATATATAGATACCATTATATGCTCAAATCGGTTGAATTAATAAATACGCACAATGGATTAGTTACGTTCATGGAAATTTTTGCCAGTTCAAGAAATATCGCACGAATTACGATAATATGTAAAGCAGGATAAAAGAAAAACTAATATTTCAATTAAATTCCCGAAAAAAAATACTTAATTTTTTGGCCTGAGTTATAAACCATGCCACTTAGAGGACGAACACAACTTTTCTCAATTTCTATGTTAATACATATTAAGAAATCAATGCCATTATATTAAGCTAATTATGGATACAATGCGTACAACCAGGCTAATTACCGAGTATACTTTAATTGTTGATTGAGATATTTAATCTCTAGTCTATCGCAGTAAGCTTCTACATTATTTATTCTGAGTTCAGTGACTACAAAATATACTGTGTATAGGCAAAAAGGTAATCACCAAATTATCAGGGTTCTATTGTCCTGTTTTTTCTTGATGACGTAAAAATACCTTTTCTTTTGCTTGCATCTTTAGCTCATACTTATTACACCAATATTTTTGAATGAAAATTGAAACAAATCTACCATTATATCCGTGAATATGTTTATCTTTGAATTAATTCTTATGTTCAGATTACTCTACTTACAATCGATTTGACCAGCGCCTTTCAGTAGCTAAGTGCCTCACGGACTTACAACGGCATTTTCCAAATTCTGTGCATTGAGGGACGGGGGTTAAATAATTCACTAATTGAAACTTGCTCCTGGGAACATAGTGGTAAGGAAAATTAATAATGAACATCCCAAACTTCTGAAAACAGTACTTTAGTCTAGTCTAGTGTTGTAGTTAAGTCTAAAGTAACGTTACGCTGGAGCTTAGTAAGAGGCAAGATCAATTATACTACACGAAGTCCATGTTTGTGAAGCACTCCTGCTTGTAATTTCAATTCATGAATTTTGTAAGGAACATAATAGTTACATATGAATATAAAATTCAGTTTATTAATCAACTTTTAAAATGGACCTGTTTTACCCCGTTATTTAATTAAAATTAAAACCGTAATAAAACTAATAACAAAACTTGACCTCAACTTTCAGTTCCTGGTTCAGTTTCACTTTGGTTTACAAATACGGGTTGCTAGGCTAGAATTTTATACCAATATTCCGGCATATGCATACATACCAGTTTATACTTAGGTACAATTTATTTGCTTAAAGATTGATCAACGGGCGGCGCCCGCCGCATTTTTTATAATTTTGTCACGAACGCCGACGAACACGAACGTCGCATTTGCGTATGGTTTGTAGAGTATAAAGCTTAGCTTCATACTGTTGTTTCCTTTCACTTTGAGAGTACATAGATTTGTTCGTTACACTTACGCAAATTCATTCATAAAAAGAATTAATCAAATTTATTAATTTATATTCCCTATCAATCCAAATTTTAGTTATTATATAATTTAAATTATAATAAATTTGAGTGGTTTTACTTGCAGAGAAAAACTGAACCAATAGAAACGTATGAGAAATACGATTCTTTGTATACAATTTTAGTTGAAGAAATTAGAATTTCAATATTCGCTTATCACAATCATGAGTCCATTAAGACTCTCAGTCAGTTTTGATAACTACTACCAGAAAACTAATATATCCTTATTTCAAATTGACGCATAAATGTTAACAGGAAACTTTTCAATATTCCAAAATAAATTCAATATTGGATTTATAACTATATTAAGACACCTTGCTGTAGTAAACAAAATTGTTAAAAGATAAACTTCCACAATATTTCTAAGAATTGTACTAGAGTACAATACTCTCTTGTTTGGATGCGTCAACGAAAATATGATACAATATGCAAATCCGAAAAATAATCTTCTCGCTGGTGCAGCACTATGCAAGGGCAACTTATTCTTTCAATATATTCTGCGCATTCTTCAATTTAGTTTCAATTTGACTTTTTGACGTGAATTTTATCTCGCATATTGCATTTCACATATTGGCAGAAATACATGATAGGGATGTGCCTTAATCGATATGAAGTTTGGAGCTGATATTTCGATTATTTTCTCGAAAGACTATTTGGTTTTAATACTTGTCATAAATCCTAATAAAAAATGCCGGCCGGAAAATTTTAATTTACATTTGATTAATTTACATTGCCAAAGATATAAAATATTTCTTGTCATCTGATAAACTAGTAGAAAAGAATTGGTACTTTAAAATATGTGAAAAAATACATTATTGCGTGTATCGCAGAGAAAACGTTAAGAAAAAGTCATAGAACTTAACGAATATTATTTTGTTACATATGACATATTGATATTTAATTGTGAATCTAATTTTGAGAGTCTTCAGCATGAAAACTTTGAAGCTGAGTAAATTTAAATTTAAACTATAACTAATTTACGATATTATCGAGATATATATCAATAATTGCATGCTAACAATTTTATTTTTCACATGTTCCGAAATTTCGTTGCAGAATCTACATATTTAATTATTTTCGTTACTGCTATTTCTTAAAAATTCAACCAATTTAACAATGAAATACAATCCCCCTTGTTTTTATCACTTTTCCTTAAATTGAAATATTCCGTATATTTTTTTATAACGTTGAATTGAAAAATTTTTGGCTGTATTTTTTGAATGGAAAGGAGTAAAGTAAATTGTAAAAATATGGGTTGCCCTCAAAGAACTAAACCCCTAGCTGAAACTGTTTTATGTAAGAATTAATGTCAAGTTTTTTCAAGTTTTCGATATTAGGTCCATTGTTTAACTATATACCTTGTATTCATACTAAAAATTTAACAAAATTTTAAAAACTTTCAGTAAGGTCTGTAGGCTATATTAAGATCTAATAAATATAAAGAAACACATATCAGATACCAATTTATTAAAACACAAATTACATTACTCGTATTTTGCTGGTCCAGATAAATTGTCTTTTGTATCAAGTACTCGACAGTTAGTAAAGATTATCCACAACTGGATTTAAAGGTGGTCCATTATCAATAGAGATAGCTCACTATTGGACATATAGCGGCTAATATCCAGACAAGCTACGCCACTTTCGTGTTTTTTTCTGAATCTGTCACGTAATTTAATAATATATATACGTTATCATAGATAATTTAGTAGCATATTTTCAGTTGTTAATATTTAAGATTAGAACTATATCTGCTTTACAAAATTAGTTATCTTTTTATAGAAATATTATATGGAAATAATACTGATAGAAAAAAAGCCATTTTAGAGACTTTTATGGATCATTTTCAGGACCAACTTCCTCATACGAGTTTAGGACGTCATGTTATGAAATTGTTTTATATGGTAATAATCCATTATATTTAAATATATTTTAATAGGAATGTGTTACATTCATTAGTAATTTGTTTTCCTTTTGACAAAATTCTTGTAAATGACAATAAAATCTAAGTCAATTAATGCTACCTTAGTTGGTGGTGTAATTTTACCAAGGAATGTAATTAAAACTTTACGTTGCAACTCATTTTACTTAGATTGAAACGGAACTAGTATAAGAGACAAAAAATATAATATGAAAGAAAATAAGATAAAAAAAAACAATGGTTGAAAAAAAAAATATGGTGTTGCGTACACCTACATTGGAAACACAGGTTGATGATAAGTTGATACATGTTCTAAATACGAGAAACGAATAGTAGGACAAATAAAAATATTTCTAATATCCAGTAAAGCAAATTTGGTCCGTAAATCCTATTTAGGACGTTGACGTCTATTTGGGTTAAGATATATTTTTTATACCAGAAAGAGCGAAACGATTCCCATACCTTTTCTTTCCCATTTCCTTTTCTTTTTAAATACATGCCGCAGAGAGATTTGAAATAATACTACTTGCAGAGTGATATTATTCTATACTTACTCTAGACAAAAGAGATTTTAGATTCGATTTATTTTAATACGTTGATTTGAATGAAGCTTTGTTGGCCTCTTGTACCGTTGTACTCTTTCCTAGGGAATGTTGTTCAGCAACAACACTTGTATGTTGATTGTGTTAACTGCGACATGACTGATCATTGTGTAATGGTTTTGCTGTAAAATCTACGTCTGTAAAAACTTGCGGATTGAATGGGTAAATGCCTGTAGCACGAAAACCGTTCAATGCAATTTCTCCTGTGGCGGACTTGAGATATACCTGGTCAAAAAGATCAGCAATATCGTAAGGCGTAAGCATTATTTCAGAATGAAAAAGAAATTTCCGAATCTCCTCGCTGTAATGACTCTTATGTGCGCCACTAAAGTCTTCTCTAAAGGCTAGAGTTTGCGTTGTATGAGGTGGGAGACTGATAAAAGTGACATGATTTTCACGGGCCAGCTCTATTATTTCTAAATTACGATTTTGACTGTAATATCCGTCAAAGATGAGCCACACTAGAGAGGCCTCAATTGGGTTAATTTTTTCAATAAAATACCTGTACCATTTGGTAAACAATTTAGATTGAATCCCATCAGATGGATGAGCTCTAACTATTGCTCTAGGTGGCGCCTTTCATCAAAAGATTCGTAAATGTTTTTCTAGGGAAAATAATCATAAGTCGTACAAAGATGCCCGATGCACTCATGCAACAAATAAGAGTATAGAGTGAACCTCGTTCTGCACATGTCAAAGCTTGTATCGGCTTCTTCCCTTTTTTCTTTTTCACCGGTGGTACATTTGACTGCACAATTGTGAATGAAGCGGGGCCTCATCGTCCCCGTACATTGAAAATCCTGTCAGGAGGATAATTCTGTTTTGACATTTTAGCTTCCAAAATATCAAAAAAATTCTTTGACTGCTTCATGGTTAAAACCTTGAGTACGAGCATATGATGATCGCATTGGTCTATGTAGGGATAAATTGTCTTTTTGTCGTTTTAAAAAGTGGTCCAACCAAGCACGTACTTCATTTCCAAATTTATTTTCAAAGCTGTTTTTGAAAGCCAAGTAAGAGGCCATTTTTCTAACATACATTCTAGTAAGTCCATAGTATATAAGCACAATACTCTACCAAGGGGTTTGTGCACAAGTTCTAAAGATTCTTGACTGTCCTTCTCTAATCGTTTGAGCATGGACCTCGGTAGAGAAAACATTTTTACAGTCCTTTTATAACCAATGACCTTTGTCCCTACAGCTACAATTGCTTTTTTCATTTGTTCAGGATCCCATGTTTTCCTTTTCTTCGAAGATGGGGATAGTGGACTAAGTCGGAGCATCTGAAAAAGAAATTTAAAAAATATAGAAATAATACATCGGTCAAAGATGTTATATGGTCCCCGGGATCATAATAGGAACAATGTGAGGGGGCCAAGTTACAAGTATTAAAGAGTATATAACTAATCCATAATACAGATATTTATGAAATGTTTTTGCATAAATACGTTCAAAACCCAGTAGGAAAACGTTTGTCAAACAATATTTTCAAATTACAAAACGTAAATTCTGGATAAAAATATCTGCATTTTATTAATTTTTTCTGGACAAACTAAATTGTCCAGAAAAAATAAATAAAATGCAGAGCCGTTTTAGAAGTTTGTCAGTTGCGTGTTTGAAATGGTTCCAATAACAATAGAACGTAACGCCATCTCATGAATTTGTTGTTACTATTTCAATAGCTATCACAAGAGCTATCACATATTATACTAGATGGCGTGTTTCTAAATTACAAATTTGTGAGGTCCAATATACCTGCAGGGGCCACAATACCACCTTCTCCTTTATTTCATATACATATAATGTTGAGTATCACGTGAAAGGGTTTATTATGGAGACAGCAAACACATTTTTTTTTCATTTATGAGAGTATCTTTCAATAATAATTGTTTCAAAATAAATTAAGCGGATTATGATATATGATGCTATGACCTATTATCGAGATATAAAAAATTTTTCAAAAGCAACATTAACGTTTCTCAAAGATTAAATTAATATTTTTCTTTACTTGTTTAAGAAAAACTATTTAATGTAGCATTTAGTGAAAAAAATTGAAATAATTACAAAGACGAACGAACATGAAAAATATTTGAGAATTTGATAAAACTGAAATATAAATTATCCAAAAAGTTAATCCAACATTTTTTGTTCTACAATCAAATTAAATTTTGTTTTACTAACAAAGACCAAGTTTAAAAGTAATTTTGAGTGTTTATAAGATGACAAGAAAGTAACACTTATAATGTGATGTAGCGATCCAAATAAAAGTTATCACCAGAGACTAAATTTCCGTAATATCGCTATAAGTAAAGCAATATTAACAATTTTATAATCATAGAACACACTTGTCGTTGGAGTGGTTCCATAACCACATTTCACTATTTTGTACATCAGTAATCCCAGAAATACATTATCAAAATTTTGTTTTTTCCTTACCCTCCCATGAGTTTTTAAGGTACTAATAGTATGGGCAAATAATATTTTTGATTCAGTGACAACTTGTAAGAGCCAGGTAATGTTTGTGTCTGTACTTGGTACGTAAAAAAACAAAGGGTTGAAAGTAAGAATATGATAATTATTATGCCTTAAAAGGTATTTTCCTTTGTTATATATTATAATATAGTAATATTCTGTAGTTCTTGTTTGAGAAGTAAATATTATTGTGTGTACGGAACGAAAACGTAGGTAAGTAATTTTTTTTACAACAACCGGATGTAATCGAAATAATAGCCCATAATTATTTTAAGTTAGTCTCCATAATATGAATGAAAAAGACCAAATACTAAAGAGCGATGAAGGAGAAATTCGCCTAGAAAAACAAGTATTTCCTTATCTATTACAGAAGGTAACTTGATTCCCATTTAAGTTACAACATAAATATGTTAAACATGAAAATATAACAACTATAATTCAATGCAAGAGAAAACGTTATTAATCTGTAACAATTCTGACTAGATTTGTTTTTGTTTTGTCTTGCAATTATTCCAGTTTTAAGCAAACGCGGGACCCCATCAAATAAGTTTCAAACTTTTGACATTTGTGATTTACCGCTAAAGAACTAGATATTCACTGATACATGAAAGGAAATAAGGAAAACGACGATCCTCAAAAGGATGTTCATAATAGTAAAAGTATCGTGCATATATGCGATGTTCAGATGTTCTTAATAGTAAAAGGGTGTAGTAATGCCTGGTTTTAAAGCTAGTAGTAATCCTTGGTTTTGATAGTAGTAGATCTATATTATGTGTTGGCGTTTTTTTGGGAAGTATTGCGTGAGTTTTATTATACTATAAGTAGTCATGAATATAATAACATTTTAAGGAAACCATAAAAAATGTGTATCAAACCCAAATGTTATCATTTTTAGTATTAATTTCTTAACAAAATGTCTCAATTATGACAGAACATGTTAAATAATCTATTACTTGGCTTAAAAAGTTGAAAAGAAAAACTGGTTATAAAAAATACCTTCATAACGGCCTTGTTCTAGGCCTTTATCATGAACCTTTATTGAGACAAAATCTTTTGATCGTCCAAAAACTCTAAATATTTTCTTGTCAAAATACGTCCTCGTAACTAAAAATCATATTTTCAAAATATATGGCGGCAGCCACTTCACTATATTTATGACACCAGACCCTTTATTACTGAATTCGTCCATAACCTATTAATTAATGATATTAAGTTTCCATATGCTAGAGATTTTTTTTTTAAGATTTCAGTGATAAAATTCCGTATTCTATACGTTTTAATTATTAAGCCGATAACGGTTAAAGTTCAGGTTGAGAAGACTTATATTTGAATGAATAAAATATATACAAATTCATTGCATGGTATAATGAAATGATTTATCCCGTTTTCTAAGTAAATATTAAGATCTTACGGAATGGAACGTAAAACCCTAAGATCAGTTATAAATGTTAATGTCGGTATCGAGGATTTAATCTGAACTGTTATATTTTTAGTACAATGTAACTTCCATGCTAGAAAGACATACAGGATTTATTTCTTAAGTCAGCCCCTATTGCACACGGAAAATGAGACAAAGTGGTATTGAAGATTCTAGTCTTCATATATTTTATTCGTGCAAATAAAATACTCAACATGGAGAGATGGATTTCGGTTTCATAAAATTCCTATCTATTATTACCCTTAAGTTTCTGAATTTCTATGTGAGAAACATCAAAATGCAGCATACAAATTATTTTATGACTAAATATTGATAAAAAGTAAAATTCGATACTTGGTGAAAATAGTTAATTCAAAGTAACGGTGTGCTGGTTATTATTTCATGATGACCTCGTACGTCCGAATTGTAACTTATTTTGCTTTAGGTTGTGTAGTAATTTTTATATCAGTATAACAGTATAAATAACATCTATAGAAGTTCTTTATTTAACTTAATGTTGATATCGAAATAATAAGAAATATATGTTTTGTATTGACCAAAATTTTAATTGTAAACTTTTTTTATTTAATAGTAGATTCATATTTACAAACTGAATCAATTGGATGAAACCTTATGCAACAGCATTTCAAAAAATAAAATTGGCCTACGGTAACTAAAATAGGATTTATTTGAAGTATAGAAGTTACTAACGAGTTATTAAATTACCAACGTCACCTGCGGAAGTACTTCACGTAGTGGCCCCTTCCTCTCTTCCTCTTCTGTGCCAACATAATGCCCAGTCCTTTCGTATTTTCTTTAAAGCAGTTAATATTCGGTTAGAAATCGTGATTACAGAAGAAACAGTATTAAACATTTATAAGGCTTATATAGATGTATAAGAAGCTATGACTTTCTGTCGCCACTACCTACTGCTTATTAGTATGAGTTGATTTAATAAAATATGTATAAAAAAAAATTTAATTATGGAAAACCAATTTTTATTGAAAAGGTATCCATAACCATGTATGTTATATTTAAATCCATACTTATTATTCACGAATGACATGTATAACTCACACAATACGCATATTTGAATAGGTGACTTATCCCAAAAAGAAAATGAAATCGATTGAGTCCTTAATTAACAATAAACCGCTTTAAAGTCTGGCGTCGTGTGATGCCCGCAGCTGCTGAAAAATATGAAACGGCCTTCTTTATTGAAAAACTGTGTTTATATCGAATTGTAGCTCTGCGTACCCGATATTATTCCAGCAGCCTTCTCGTCCAAATGAAAATTAATCACGACAAGACTTTTCCGATTTATGAAATGTTTTATGGAGAAAAAATTCCATTAATTGGCATCGATTTCAATCGCTTCCTTTTTATCAACGTTTTGTGTGAGTGAACTAGAAATAAGCGTATTTGCATTGAATGTTGCGTTCGAGTGTATTTATAGATATTTGTATGTTTGTCATATAATTTTGCTTTGTGTGTGTATATATATATATATATATATATATATATATATATGTATATATATATATATATATATATATATATATATATATATATATGTATATATATATATATATATATATATATATATATATATATATATATATATATATATATATATATATATATATATATATATATATATATATAATATATATATATATATATATATATATATATTAAACTTATTGTTTTTTAAAACAGGAGAAAATTGATGTAAATTTGAATAGAATCACTTCGCACATCGAAATTATTTTCGAGAGAGGAGAAGTTATAGAAAGATTGATCTTACTTCGAATTTCAGAACAGACAGGAAGGTGTTTGTGATTGAAGCAGATACGAGTTTTCTCTTAAATAGATATATTAATAGTAAGTACTCCGGTATATTTCTTCAAATGTATAACTCATTCATCGTCGTGTATCGTCAAGTTCTTTTTTAATATAATAAATTATTTGAGATAAAAACCTTAAATGTATAATTTCCACTAAAGTAGTAACAAAGAATGTAAAACTAATTCTTATATGAGTAGACATAATTCTTGCGAATGACGAAACGAGTGAGTGAATATAATTTAAAATAGTACTTAACTACCATTATTTTAAAATCAGCAAAGTTAAATTAAATGGTCACATTCGGCAATATAGTAAACCTTCATTAAATTTATTATGCTAGGCAAAAGTATGAATATAGTTATAATAAATAATTTATGATATTATGAATCGATTCTTGATAATTTTCTCTTCGTGGAATTTTCTCGGCTGTGTACTAAACACAGTCACACACAGAACACAGAACTAAACACAGTCATTGATAATGGCTAGATAAGACGTAATGTCTTCACTGCATTTCTGATTTTGTGACATGATTCTTTGATATGTGTAGTTTGGAAATATCTCCTCAACTTTTCTTATCTTTATAAGAAAATTGTATATGTACAAATAAATTAATTATCCTAAACATATTTCACTTGATGTATTTATCTATATTAACTACGAAAATTTTCTTAAATGTTAACGAGATTATTCCTTTTTTCAGGTATTATGCTCTCGTCATGTTGATTACCCGTCTTCCCTAATTTTTACTAATGTATTTCATTACTTTTTGGCAATCTCATAGTTTTGAGTTATTACTTGTATATCTGCGAGCTATAGTGCTTTATGCCTCCCATATTTTCTGTTAGTATATCAAAAACGTTACTCAGTTATTTGCAACAAGAACGATCGCCTACTACCTCTTCAGACAAAATACTATTTTCCCTATGACTGTGATGTCGAGTCTCTATTAGATCTTCGTTTTGGAATTGTATCGTATTGGATGAGTTAAAACTTTGAATTTCAATTGGCTTGTTATTTTATTTCTTTCAACTCATTTTTATAAAATTTACACATGTATTCGTTCACGTTTCTTATTAAAGTGTTTGTGGAACATGTTCTATTCGTCTCTTCAAGTGTATTGCATGTTTTTCTATTGTTTCTAAGAAAGATAAATTCATTACTTTTAGTATTTTTCTGATTATTGAGTAATAGAATAGTAAAAAAAATAGCTTGTCATATTTATATATACCAAGAAATTAGCAGTAATTTAATGAGGTGGAAAGGGTATTTTAGCTATATTTTTTAGAAGTCCCACATTTTTTACTTTAAAAAAATGTGTATTCTAAATTCAACTAAACAAGTTTTAGTAAACATATTGATTTCCCCTAATCCACGTCCAACCATTCTACTGAAAATTCGCCGACAAAACTCAGTACCCTTATCAATCGAACTGCTCCAAACCTATAAAAAGGATAAAATAGGCTGCCTTATCCTAAATATATGCAAAGCTAGCATTTCCCTAAGCGGGCTTTGGGTTAAGCATTTACAGATTACTGTATTCGGACGCAATATATTTCTATGTATCTTTTCGTAGATTCGTAATCTCTAATCTAGAAAATGGACGGCAATGCGGTTCTCAGTGACAGATCGGGTAAACTTTTCGTAACCCTTATTTTTTTGTACCAGTAGTCTATATATAATAACCTTTCTAAATAATGAATAAAAGACGAATTTCACTGCATTACGCTTAATATTTAAGTACTGCTGTATTCCGTTCAGAGGGGAAAAGAAATTTTCCTTATGACGTTAGAATATGAATAGATTCTAAACACGTTATTTTAATATATAGATAGTTCTGAATTTGATAGTCTCTTATAATTATTGAAATTGAAGACAGAAAAATTAGATAATTGAACTTATTTCAAAGGAAAAGAAATTACCCAAGAAACTACGACGGAATAATTGGTCAATAGCAAAATTCGTAATTTACTCTATTTATTAATATCATAAGGACTTATGTGGACTGTGAACAAGTACTTAGAGTGCCAGTATCTAAAGGACCATTTCAAATATGTCCATGACAATGATTAAAAATTAATATCTAATGCTTCAATGTCAAATACCTTATGGCAAAAATAAAACTAAATCATATATATTAATACGCTAAGGTTAAGTTGTTACACTCCCTTTTTAGAAAAAACCTCACAATTAATCCACATAAATTATACATCATTTTATAGATAATTGCTTGCTCTACCGGCATCCACAACTAAAAAATTTATTATTGCTAGTTTTTGCAAATTAATTAATTATTAAAATTATATACACAAAACAGCAAAAATCTAACGGCTCAACGTAAATATGATTGACGGTCGGTAAAATTTTTGTTTCATTTCAAATCCACTCACGTATAAATAAAGTGGCGCTTTAGCTCAATGTTTTTGATACTTGCGCCTCTATATGTCAATTTTAGTAAAATATTTGTTTGATCTGTCATCTGAGCTTCATAATGGAATAAATAATGCGAAGACTTCGCACGGGTCACGCTAGTTACATATTAATTACGCATTTTCCATAAAATGTAATTTATCAAACTAGAAAAAAATTTAAACAATGAAGGTTGAAAAGTTAAGTTCCAATAAACTATACATTCACGAAAATTTTTTTGATTTCGAAACTTTTTTAATCAACAACAGATAATTCAAGAATTTTAGAAATCCCGCACATAAATCATCATACTCAGTTTTCTACCAGAAACAAAAAAAAAGTTTCTTTAAATGGGCATTTCAATCTAAGTAGATTCCAAACTGTGAGAAGGCCGGCACTTATGCCGAAGTTAAGTCTAAATCATTTATTTAAATTCTAATTTAACATCTCATTATTATAAGTAAAATTTGTCAATTTTTTCTTTATCCAAATTCATTTGTATCTTTACTCAAGTCAAAAAGGATTGGATTTAAAGACATTAATTTGTAGAAGAAACATTTTATGACTTAAAATCTTTATGATTTAGGCAAGATTGAAAGCACTGAGTTATACTTAAATATTTTTGCAACTATACGTTTTCGTGCCAACTTTAGATGCTGGCTTTCGAGTGTATCCGATATACAATAATAAAAGTCTCGTTTTCAAAACCACAAACATTTTTTATATCAGCCAATCCTTTAACATTCGGACTCCATAAATCTGTGTCTGTTTAATGTCTTCATTAACCCACAGTTCCACATCCGACCTCACGCCGCGAGCCAACGCAGCGTGGCACAACATAAGCCAACATTTGCTGCGGTAATCAGATAGCGTACGCGAAACTATTTCATGGCCCATTATGTTGAAGAATGGACGGAATAGTACCGCCTTTAATGCGAGGTCGCTTCGTACAAGACAATGGACGTGTTACCGTTGTTTATTTATCGCGCCCGAGGTATATTTGACCATTACGACGATTCAAATAATTACTCACCCCGCCTGAGGGGCAGGTAGTGCGTTATTTTTATCATGAGAAATAAATGATCAAGGTGTGGTCGTTTCTGAAGATAGATGCGATTAGATACGGCTTAAAATACAGTACCAAGTGCAGTAGCAGAACCAGGATGATGTGAAAAATCCAATTTAACAAAACAACCTCTAAACACATTGAAGAAGCAATATGAATATAATCAATTGTAGTAAGATATTTAAATAAATAAAAAATCAGATGCATATTTTGCTATATTTAGATTAACAGAATGTATGAATGAATACAGGTAAAACTCCTACAAACACAGTTATAGTCATAATATAAACATAACTTTTAATGTAAAGTACATATTACTTGTCAGGTTTTAAAATGAACGGATTTTTATTCCCGATTGGTTGTCTCTACATGATACACTTAACATTAACGGGTCTTTGTACCTATTACTGTTTAGCGCTTAGAATTACAAGAAATTAAAGTCTCAAGTATAAAAATGACACATTATTTAAAAGAATTTGTGATATTTACACTCCCGATAAAGATACAGCTTTCACATGAAATTACAACAAATGTAAAATTGTCACTTGTTCTGCCAATAACCAAATAATTATAAATTGGAATGTATGGATACAAAGAATTTAATTATTAAATTGAAAAGTATTATATAAAGTTGAGAATAATTTGGAGGCAGGTATCGATGTGGTGTATATCGATGGAGGTAGGATTGAATATCCATATATTAACGCGTAGAGACCAATTTTCCCCCTTTTTAAACACATTGCGTACACGGAGGAGTGTGAGAGTTGGCATAGTTGAAGTTTATATGGAGACGGAGCGCAGAAAACTTTTATATATATAAAAAAAGAAAATATATATATATATATATATATATATATATATATATATATATATATATATATATATATATATAATATGCCAGTATGACCATATTATATAATACGTGAAAAGGAAAATATGTACCTTTTTTATTAAATTTCGCGTAAAAAGAGTGTGAATGTTTATATATTATTTTCAACTGTCACTAGTATTAAATATTCAATTTCATAGGTATTGAAGGGAATAAAGGCAAACAATACACTTTAATGACGTATCCATAAATGCTTTTATCTGGCGTAGTAAAAGAAAATTAAAAAAAACTGTGTGCAATGATTATAGAAGTATAACTATTTCAAAAAAGAATCTCAATAAAGTTCAAACTTTAAAACATATCGAATTATCATTGAATTTAGATCACTGGACGACCACTAGTTGTCATTGTTGTGTAATTGTATTACGTGCGTAAAATTTTTTCGGAATATGATTTTAAGATGTGTGATCTCCGAAAAATTCATCCAACTTTTAAATTAGACGAATTTTATTCCTATAATGCAGTCTAGAAAATTGGTAAGGTCGATTGGTGACGTTTCAGTAAATTGTCTAGTAGGCTTTCTGTCAGTGCGGTGTCTTATTAATACGGAAAGATTCAATTAGCCATTATTTATAGAAATTCATGACTTTATGAAATATGATGCACCTAAAAATATTAAAAATATTACTCTTGGACATGGTCGCATTAACCGTCTGCAAGTGAAAACATAGTCGCGTCTGACTCTGCATTTATACAAAATAGTAAAAAGTTGCATGGACCATCTATCAGTATTGATATTGGTATCGTTTTCCTATTTAAAACTGTTATTCTTGATTGTGAAGATATTTACTCTGTTATAAACTGCATGACCTTAACAAAATACAATAGCGGTCTCTGAAAATTCATGTGCTGAAATTGCTTAAATCATACTAGCGGTATCTTATTTCTTCGTGTTGTGATTGATTCTTGGATGAGCGATTTTAGACTCAAGATCGTAGAATATTTGGGCAGTTTGCAGTACACACGCTGTATGCTGTGAGACATCGTATGTTTCCTCCATCTAGAAAAAACTTAGGTGCATCATTTGCCGTCTCTAAAATTGCTACATAGGTATTTGATAGAAAACTATTTAAATGTATGACATTAAAATAATTAAAACCTACACCAAATTTCAAGTTTCTACTTTAGACGATATCCAAAAAGAAAACGTTTATTAAAGGGAAACCAACGGGAACGTGAAAATTCTAATAAAGTTTCCGTTTCTTTTCAGGTACGGAACATTGATAATAATTTCTTAAGATTATTTAGCTACTCAGAAGGAATCGACAAGATTCTGACTGATGACAAAGACCAGATGTACACACGATTCTGACTGATAAATAATTATTGACCAGATGTACACATGCAGCAATGTACATCTTAAAGTCTGTGCAAAACATGGTTAATTCAAAATTAAAAGAAAATAAGCTAAGCCAGCGGAAACCTTAGTGAAATAAAGAAAAGTTTGTTTGAACCTTATGATAGCACAAGGTATAATTTCTGTTTATTCAGCTTTGAAGGAAATTACAATTACGTACACAAACGTAGAGAAAAGAAAACAAATCTTTAGGGGTAAATTTTAGTCTTAATACAAATTACAATTTTATGAGCATTTTAAACCGAAATCCAAAAAGGATTGTCAGAGAGAAATAAAAAGAAATTTGTTTGTACGAAATTATATATTGAGTAAATAAATGTATGTTAATATATTATAACTAACATGCCGCCTCCGATCAGCAAACATTTTAAATATTACCCTTTATCAGTTCTTTACGTTCTGACATAAATCTTTTATATACCGACATGAGTTATTTGAACACAGAAGTAACGGATAGTCTTTTTTTATTTTTTCACATATATTAGTTCAGTTTCTAGCTACTAGGATTTCGGAATTGTAACTTTATAACAAGAAAGCTTTACGACCGTACATACTAGGAGAGCTCTGTCTAAACCAATAAATCGTTCTTATCATTGTTCAATGATAAATCTCGTTGTAGACGTCGCTAGTTTTCATTCAGCCACTATGGAATTAGATATGCAGGAGATACGTACTGTTCATAGATAATGCTAGCATACATAGATTTATCTGCATCACTATATGCGTTTATTTTTTTCTTTTTTAAGAATAAAATTGCTTGAAACAGCTTTTTACGCACTTCATTCAGTATATTAATTAATTATATTTTTATTGAATCATTTTAACAAACATCATTTACCACAAATGATTTTCATTAAAATAAAACTGCCATTTATTATTTATAGAGTCATAATATATATTTTTATAATTTATTTCATAGTGTTCAAAATCTATAAATGCAATAATACTAAAGCTAAACGCAATAATACTTGAAAACGTTGATGATATATTCGTGAAAATCTTTGGCATAAAAGAAGGTTACGTATTGCATAGTATATTATGTAGTACCAATAGTATTATTATTTAGTATGAACGGTTCATTAATTGGAGCAATTTCAGATGAATTTCCTAGAAATACATCTATTGTGAAGATTCCTTTTGAATTCCGAAGTGAGTAATCTATATCTTCATCGATCATGAAATCCAGGAGCCTTACTTACACACACACACATATATATATATATATATATATATATATATATATATATACATATATATATATGTATACATATACATATATATATATATATATATATATATATATACACACACATATACAATCTTACATGTACATATGTATATATACGTCGTGGGTGTATGACAAATACATAGACACTCTTTTCGCCACATATATAATGCGATCCAGATGAAAATAGGCACAATACTTTCAAAACAGCAACAGAATAAATAAAAAAAAATCACGTTACAACCATTATACCAAAGATACATTGTTAAAAGAACTTTTTAAAACCTATTTATTTTAGAATTAAATTTTATTTTATGGTTTGGTTTATCCAATAACAATCTCGCTAATGAATTAATTAATATTTAAACAAAAAATTCAAACATGTCAAATTCATTGTCAGTTTTTTTCTGTATTATTTAAATAAAAAATTCAAATTTTATTCTAAAATCAAATTTGAATTTTTTATTTAAATAATACTAATAAGTACAGGCTATATTTATACAATTAATCTTCCATGCCATCAACCCCGCACTTAAATTTTTCGTAGTAATGTCTTTCGACTATGAGCTTGGAAGGCGCACATCTGCCGCCTTACCCGGCGGCTGAGTGAGGAGTGTTCCGACTTAGCCAAGTTAAAAATTTCAAGAAATATTAAGTTGATGATAATAATAATAAATATTAATTTTAATAAGTATTAATTGTTTTCATTCCATTTATAGAAACAAATTTCTGGATAAAATATTTCTCCCGACGTAACGTGAGAAAAATTTTTTGGCAGTTATAACGAAATAAATAATTAGATTAATCATATCATTTAACTGCCCTAGAATTTTTAAATCTTGATAATTTTAATTACTTTTTTACTTTTGGTAATAAGAATGGGAAAGGAAATTATTAGATTACATTACCGAAAAGTATTTAAAGAAATTCATAAAAAAATACACCATATATATTCCTGAATTCGCACTTTATTAAGTTTTGATTTAACATTATACACAATCACCTCGAAAGAATTTTTTTTCCCCATTTATCCCTAGAAATAAACCCCCAGAATCAAAACCGAACTAATTGTACTTTACGTCGACAATTAGGTCATCATACTCTGTCAAATATCAATTTAACAGAGTTTGATAACCTATTTATCAGACGGATCAACGGACGGCAGAATACTGGAGTGAATTCATCAGGGTTCCGTTTTGGCCATAGGGTTATAGAGCATTATAACGAATAAAGTTTCTACTTAAAATAGACTATTGTATTATTTGAATAATATTTTTTTCATATTTAAAAATTCTACGAAATTTGCTTTTGCGATCGGTACTTGCATCCGGATTTATTACATTTTACTTAGTTTTATCCTTCTTCCATTATTTCATTTCGTTGAAATTTGGAAGCAATTTTACTTTTTGGCATCTCATGTAGGGTCAAAAACAACACCTTATATATATATATATATACATATATATATATATATACATATACATATATATATATATATATATATATATATACATATATATATATATATATATATATATATATATATATATATATATATATATTTACGTGTATAAATACATTGAGTTCTATGTACAAAGTTAAGTAACATTTACTGTTACGTAATTCTCACTGAACCCTTTTCGTGTGAAAGAAGTTTTTCTTCTTGTTAAAATGAAACCAATATCGTGCGCCTCAACCTTTTTTGTAATTAAGCCAAAAGTTCTCTTCTCGATCCAAATATTTTCCCGAATATCCCTTTTATGTCTAACGCTAAGTCGAGTAGCAAAGTCGCGTCTAAGCTTTCCTTTGCACATAAGCTTTTCCAATGGTAACTGTGATACTTTTAGATATTTTTTCAAAATTGATTAATTAATAAATTGAAACATTTATTAGTTTACGTCAATTTTCTCAAGAACATACATCTATAATTTAAGTCTGGAAACATTTTTTAGACTTAGACGATTAAAATTTTCTCATTTTCTACGCTATTCTAAAGTTTCATTTTAAAGAAATAATATAAGTAATTGCTCTGATGACTAATACGTCACTTTCTAAAATGATAAGTGCTGCAAAGAAAAAAATAGTTGGCCTCCGATTAGAAGTTAATCAAGTATTGATGTATATATTGTATTATTTTTAAACAAATATCATTCAAATTTACCATACAATTGGCCGTAAATAAACCGCTCCTTATATATTGCAACCACGTTAACCACCTCACAATGAAGGGTGGTACTCAAATTTAAATTCCCCGAAAGGAAAGGAGTTGCGGAAACTCGAAGTGCTTATTTCATTTTGTTCGTAGCGCCTAAGAGCAATATCTTTGCACATAAAATATTAAATACATTCGTCTTTGAGGCTCCACGCGTGATATCCGCACCCCTCCACAATTGCCGCCGCGCACACTCGATCACTCCCGGGACTGCGGTCGGGAGCAACACAACATGTAATGCGCACTTCACACGTGCGTTTGTTCGTGGCGATAACATTATATTGATGGTCCAATAAACTCGTACAGTATTCTGTCTTAACGAAGGAGGTGGGGTCCTTAACCCTATCCGTCGAGGCAGTGATGGACTGGGAGTTGGCAGAGAGAGGGAGGGGGTGTTCATTTGGATTTATTCGGAGGTGGATACACGTATTACCTGTGTCGAAACGATGTTAGGGTTTATTTGTATTTAGTTCATTGTCGACTTTGTTGTTCGCGGAATTGATTTGAGAGGTAACGTTTAATAGGATCTTTGGATTGGTAATTTAGCACGGCTTTTGAGATAAAATGAACAATTTGCTAACTAATATCTTAATGTTTTGGTGTACACTCGTATTCCATAACGCGAAGTGGTGGAATGCGACTTATAAATTTCCTCACCTTTTTATTCCGTATGTAATCAATAATTTAGAATAGGTTGCAAGCAAAACTAGATTCAATAGACGGGTTTCAGGGTTCCGTAACTTAAAAGGAAATCGAACCCTTACAACATCACTGATGTATTCGTTTTTTCGTCTCGAATACCATTTTTCTCAAGAACCGCTTGATGTATTAACCCGTATGTCTCAATAGATGATACACAAAAATGCTAAATGAATGAAAATATTAAAGGAGGGAGGCAATTGAGTATTCGAATTGTTTTCAACCTTTAATTATAATGTGGAGTATCATGTGAAAGGGCTATTTGTATCTCTAGGATTACAAAATTATTACTTCAATAATGTAATTGATATCAATCTCATCTTTAGAGATGTAAAGAAAAAAATGTACGAACACATCTGACGTCCATACGTATTAATTCCAAAATCAATTATCCATACACATATTCTTTCTTCTTAATTATATTATGCATTACAAAATTTTCTTTGCGTTAGGAAGTCCATGTTTATTTAGGATAAGAAAACAATTCGACCTCAAACCATGTACGGAATTCTCATTGTGGGATTTGGACTTGCACTTCGCCGGTTTTGACTTGCACTTCGCCGGTTTTTAGGTACGAAGTAGATACAATTTATGCTATTAATGATAGGTTAGGGAATCGGCCTATAGCTTTACGAAAAAAGTGCAAAGCTATAGGCCATATAAGTCATGAACAGATTTATGAGATAAAAATATGCCTTAAGGGGTCCACTTCAGGAACCCAGTGCACAAAGATATGCTATATATTGAGCGCTTAATTTCAAAATTGATTGATGAGATAACAATAAAAATATATCTTTGCATAGAATGTTCTGTCCGAAGGTAAAATGGTAGGTAGTACAATAGAAAAATAAGTTGAAATCCTCACTTTAACACTCTCCGTACACACAAAAGAAAAACCATTGGAACATCACGCATGTCCCCGTTCGTTTATCCACCACAACCTTTTATTGGCAGAAAGTTTTTCAACGTAGAAATGTGAAATTTGAAAGAGCGATAAAATTAATTACTTTCATATTTTTCCACAGTTAAAGTTCAAAAATATTTAAAATGCAATTTTCCTTGCCTCCTAACAATGAACGGATAAATTAATTGAGTTTTTCAATATGACGTTTCATGAGAGATATAAACTGAAAGAGTGATGTAAGTTTCCATAGACATTTATAGAGATCAATTCACGCTATGAGAATTAAATACAGATTTAGGCACGTGGTAAAAACATACGTAGCGTTTCGATTAAACGATTTACAAATATTAATTTTATTTTTCACCAGATATAGATTTTGCCATGTACACATACATTTCATAGTCGTATAAATATTAAGATTTTTTTATAAAACTACTTATTTTTAATTACTTATAGCTTTTTTTAGGAAATTTTAGATAAAATTCAATTAACTTTTTTTTTACAATTTAGTCTTTAAAAGTTTCGTGGAGGACATATTTTTGTTGACATTTTCACAGTATCCTTTGCAATGTTTATCGTAGAATTCTAAAAATATAAACTTTTGAAACACTTGTAACTTACTTTTTCGTTTGACACTTCATAGGACCAAAGCCAAATGGTTTCTTAGATAAACGGCTGCGGCGGATAAACAAAGAGATGGAGACGTATTACTTCATAAGGAACAATTTTTTTCGTTTGATAACCCTAATAAAATGTTGCGATATAATTTACTTCTTTTAATTGTTTAAATATAATTTATGGCTATTAAAGTATTAAGCAATATTTAGCAATGTGAGATATGTAAAATATACACATTAAGTATTGAATATATTTGGCGTTAATTTTGTAGAAATTCATTATTCACAATTAAATATAACTACGTGCTGTAGTATTATTTCTACTATCTTTAATTTCTTTACCACGACCTAGGTTTCGTCGTATTACAACATCTTTAGGTCGGATATTGGTAAAGATTAAATTTAATCTTTGCTAATATCTCACCTGAAGATTACAAATATTTATTATAGCATTATTTCTACTATCTTTAATTTCTTTACCACGACCTAGGTTTCGTTGTATTACAACATCTTCAGGCGGGATATTGGTAAAGATTCAATTTAATCTTTGCTAATATCCCACAAAAGATGTTGTAATGAATGATCCCACTGAAGATGTTATAATACAACGAAACCTAGGTCGTGGTAAAGAAATTAAAGATAGTAGAAATAATACTACATCACCTAGTTTAATTTAATTGTGAACACATTAAGACAAAATCGCAAATAACTTCAAAACGTTATTACTAAAGAAACGCTTTTATCTGTCTAATTATCACATAGTCGACTTTTTACCACCTCACTAGCCGTCTTACGTACTATGTTCGCTTTCGTAGGTACGTTTTTATACAACAACAAGTCGGGCGCATTAATAAAGGGGATTACCTTACCATAAATGGGGGACACTCCGCAAAATTAAATCGCAAAATTACTTAAAAATCTCTTTCTCGCGGATTACGTGAAGAAATATTACATTTTTGATAGCCAGAGATAACTTACACTGAAAGTGTATGCAGCCTTACAATTTAGAACATATTTTATCTAAATTGCTCTGTAATATATCATAAAAGATTACGCAACGATCAAACATAAAGGTAAAATGATCTAGGGAATATTAATTATTTAGATTGAAATAAAGAATTTAAAAACGGAGTATTTGCGATATACTATAGATATTTTAGAATAACGAGTAGTTTTAAAAATGCGATGCAATATTTTTAAATTTTAAGCTCTGTTATGTTTTTACTTCTTATAATTTATGTTAAAATAAATAACGATATTTAAATATTGGCTTGTTAAAGTATTACATGGATCGATCTTAGAAAGGTAACAAAATTTTCTTTATCAATAAATTACAAAATTTAACGCAAATAAATTGGAAGCCTGCTGTCAAGTGCTTACATTTATTCCAAAATACGTTCATATGTTGATGTACCCGAGAAATGATCCCTGTATTTAATTATTTTTTTATTAATATAATGTGAATCTAATTGCATAAAATAAACTTGCAGCTGAAGTAACAACTGCTTTCATAAAAAAATGTTGATAACTATATTCCGTAAAAGACTGGAAATAATTTAGAGATTTAGAAAAGTTGAAGTTAAAATTAAATTAAATAGAATAATCCTAATTGATTTTAAGTGTAAGTAATGACCAATAAATATGACACGATATTGACTAAAAGAAGGTAAAAAGAAAAGAACAACTTTTTTTGGATACTTTTTAAAATATATATGTATTTTAAAAATAGGCTCACTGTCGAATAGCTTTCAAAGTTAAGGAGCTTAAAAAATTATTATTTAAATGAAGAATTTGCAATGAAAGAATCTGAATTCTGAATTTATTTGTAGTGCGATTTCTTAGAACGCTACTGACAAAAAGTAATTTTTCTTTTTCATTGAGATAAAGTACATGTAATCGATCTTTTGAACATTTTATAAAATTTTAAGAAAGCCAAAGCAGTTTATATGCAGATGTTATTGATCACCAATATCAATGTTACTTATAATATAAATATGACTATACATATTTCCTATGAACGAGGACTTGATAGTAAACTTTGAAAATGTTTTAAATAATTTTGATGATCTTCGGTGAATTAGGTTTATCTGTGTATAATATTAGTTTTTAGCTTGTAGCTCCACACGCATGAATTTTAAATGCAGTGGCGACATGCTGGTTCGGAGCTGTGGGGATACCTACGCGGTTTTATTAATATATATATGTATACATATATATATATATATATATATATATATATATATATATATATATATATATATATATATATATATATCGAATTTCATCATACAGGAAATATTCTAAGTAATAACGGACAATATCAGCTAAATTCAAGCTAAATGTAATGAAAAACCGTCCGGATAATTAGGTGTGATTAAATTATAAATACCCAAATGCCACTTTCCGCAAGTGGCTGTTAAATGTTCTTCTGCCAAATAAAAAATGTGAGTACCATATTTTGTATTGATTTGTTGTTTAGTAAATTATTAGGTACCCAAAAAACTGAAGAACAAATAAACTCTTGGATATAAATTACTAGCAATTTTTTAAAACAAGTTAATAAACTCTAGAAAAAATTCGCCAAAAAATGGTAATTCCACGCCATAGGAAATTTTTAAAAATATTCTCATAAAGTAATGAAAAATGATAAAATTTAGAAGAATATTAGCTATTTCATGAAATATATAAATATTAGCTATTTTGGAAAAATTGGCCATTAGTACATTATATTTTTTTAATTCCAATATTGATACAACTGATTTTATTTATAAACAATTTTTTCATTTTAAAATGTTTTCTGTGATGATATCTATGATAATATGATAAGATTATTGAAAGAAACATGTTATAAAAGGACGTTTGTCATACATTGTATAACATCTGTTTGTCATACAACGACGTTGTCTTTTATTTTAGAGGTACATATAAATTTTAGCTGTTACTTATCAGTCAGTATAAATGTGGAGCCATCTTCCCACGCATATATCATCTTGAGTCACATCGTGCAGGTCATACATACATTGAAACCCCGGCTCTCGTAAAACTGTGAAATTCTTCACGAATTTCGTGTCCCATATAGAGCAAAGTTCCTTTATTATTGGACATAAATAATTTTTAAGATCGCAAAATGAGATGCTCGCGCGGGCCAAAAGGAAAATTTTGACAAACGATCGGCATTGTTGCGAGTGGAATGCCGCCTTTATGTCTCTCGGCTGCGCCTTAAACGCGCTCCTTCTAAGTGTTGTGTAGCGCGATAAAGAATATTATTATACGATAACAAAGAACATTTTTTCCATCCAATTCTTTTGGCCTTTAAAAATTCGTTTATTAACGAAGCAAACTGTCAGTCGTATGATTTATGATTTTATTTTATAACTTCTTGAATGAATGGGTTGCGAGATATGATTTAGCGGTGAGAGAGCAAGGCGGTTTGCAAATTGTGTTCCTGCTTCGCATTGTGGGAGGTTGACGAGGAGGGGGTGGCATAAATTCATTCGAAGGCTAGTATATAATTCGACTTACGTGACTAGGGGTTTGATTTAATCAAGTTACCACTTTGCATTGGAAATCGTTTCGTGTTCAACTCGTATTATGGTTAGTTCGAAAAATTTCTTCATTAGAATATTATACTTGCGTTTATTGTTGATTTAATTTATTACATAGCTTAACGAGTATTAATTCTTATGTTTAGGTAGAATATATTTTATGCCATGAATTATGGTCAATACGAAAAATTTCTTCATTAGAATATTACATTTGCGTGTATTGTTGATTTAATTTATTACCTAGCTTAACGAGTATTCATTCTTATGTTTAGGTAGAATATATTTTATGCCATGAATTATGGTCAATACGAAAAATTTCTTCATTAGAATATTACTTTTGCGTTTATTGTTGATTTAATTTATTACCTAGCTTAACGAATATTAATTCCTATGTTTAGGTAGAACATATTTTATGTCATGAAATATTATGCACACTAATACCATGGCGGGCAGCGGTTGAAAATAAAATAACTTTCGATTGAAGTTATTTTCTTTTCGTGAGTAACGTAAATAAATCATAGTTGTTGGAATTCATAATAGTTTGCATTCAAAATTAATGTTCATTGGTAAGCATAACTGTTACAAAAAATTAACAATTTTAGATCTCATTCCATTTCGATAAATGGAAATATATATTATTATAATATGAAAATATTTGCAAATAGACTTAAGTTCTTTTAGAAGTGTGTCTAGCGATTCTGGCTACATGATTAATTTCACTGTTAGTTATAATTTATATCAATATTATTTTAACTTAATTTTAACTAAACCAAGCACAGGATTTCTCTTGTATAATTATGTTTATAAGATTCTACGGAACAAACAGTTTGACGTGGACTTTTACTGAATTGACTACAGTCATTTATTTGATGTTAGTTAGTAGATGGTCTGCTATAGTAGATATGTTATTTGTAAATATTTAAGTCGCTTTTTTATCGTATAATGCATGATTAATTTCACTGTTAGTTCTTATTTATATCAATATTATTTTAACTTAATTTTAACTAAACCAAGCACAGGATTTCTCTTGTATAATTATGTTTATAAGATTCTATGGAACAAACAGTTTGACGTGGACTTTTACTGAATTGACTACCGTCATTTATTTGATGTTAGTTAGTAGATGGTTTGCTATAGTAGATATGTTATTTGTAAATATTTAAGTCGCTTTTTTATCGTATAATGAGCATATCATTTGAACGGTGCCTCTATTTTGTCATTTAGGCTGTGAGTGGCATAAATCGAAGTTGCATAATATTTAACAAATACTGTCCTCCTTAAAGTATTTGAATAAGTTACAATATTATGCTGATAATTTAAACTGTGAGTATAATAAAATATCAACTCAATTATAAAACGACTTCCTTCATTACTTTTATTAACGAATATAAGTTAAAGACTACATATTTAAGTTAATTACTGGTCGCTTGGTTATCGAAATTCGACTGCTATTTATTTACCCACTCACTTTGTTGATAACACTAATATATAAGCGAGAGTAAGTCAATTCGAATTGCTGCTATAAAATGTTCCTTTTGCGACAAGTGTGCATTAAAAAATTGTATTTCACTTGTTTATAAAACACGGATACATATATTTTACATAATATAAAATAAATATTTGTTTTGCATTGATATACACTCCACATACTGTTGGAGAAGTAATATTTGAAATCACAACGGAACTCATTCAGATAATCTGATATTTTAAAATTCTTTGGTGAGCATCTTTACTCTGTGCGACTATTTGACCACACTCTATTATATCTTTGACATTGACAGTATAAACTTAAACAACGAATCTTTTATTGTCCACAGTGTACAATGAATATTTTGATTTTATTATTTTTAAATTTAAGCCCTTTGTTTGCCCTTTCTCCATATATACTTTAATTATGCCAAATCTCACATTCCTCTATGCGTGCAATATGATTATAAAGGAGCACAAAGTTTTCTATTTATGTATTGATATATAGATATTATGAAGAATGATGCTAAATTAAAGTTAAGGATCCTCAAGAATTGATTTTGAAATGAGGAAAGTGTCATAAAAAAACGAAGATCACGCAAACTAAGACGCTAGCCGTAATCGTACATTTTCAAAATATATTTATTCCCATTGCAGTGGGAACAATTACCTTAGTAATAATCCATAATATTGTTTCCAACACAAGGTAACAACAGCCTGTGCGGTGAGTTTCGTATTAAACAATAATTGGGAATATTAAAGTAACTGCTGCTTAGGACTCAATAGTTAGAGGCAGGAAAGAATGACTTTCTTCTATATAATAATGATTGTAAATCAAATGACCAAGCATTTAGAATGTTTCATCTGGAAATTTTGAAAGATTACTTTATAGATCACTGTACAAGTAAACATCAGTAGGGTAGTTTTAAAATAATCACGTGAAATTCTATTGAGATTGATTCATTGTGACGAATTGCATTCTTGCTTATAAAGTTGATAATGCGTTCTTAGATAAGATAGAATCAGAAGCATTTTTAATTAAAAATGGAAAAATCTTGTACAACGATCTTATTAAAAATGATATTGATAACAAAATGAATGACCTGAACTTTGAATTGAATATATTTGGTGCCAATTTTGTAGAAATTAATTATTCACAATAAGATGGAACTACTGATGTAGTATTATTTTTACGTTCTTTAAATTCTTTACCACGACCTAGGTTTCATTGTGTCTCAACATTTTCACGTAACCTTAATTATCTTCACGGTTAACAACTTTAATAAATTATATATTTTTTCCAAATGTTTCCCATAAATAACCAAACAAACAAAAACGGTTAAAAAGTTTTTATTAGATGTTTTAACAAAATATTCAATATTATCATTATATTCATTGTTTCGTTATTTTGTTACGTTTAACTGTTCACTTTATATACATTAAACAAGATCCGATAGCTGTTTGAAAACGCTCGCTTTAACGAGAGAGCCAAATGCAAATAAAAAGCTCTCGACTGCACAAAGCTTTGCTGTTCAAAGCTTCCGACCACGGTCCAACATTTCCACTTTCTAAACGACTGTCTCGACAAGAACACATACCGACCAAGGCCTGTTGAAACTTTTGTCAGTGCGCTTGCTTAATTTGTTCAAACTTTACGGAATTTCTACGCTTGTAAGGTTCAATTACTCGAGCCTCGTCGGGGGCGGCGTTCGGTCGTAGCATTGCACAATTCCCATCGGCTATCAAAGTGACTTACCGGCCAACTCTTTCAAATCTCCCGAGGACCACATTCTGTTATTGCCTTTTGTGGTTTTTGTGTAATGATATTTTGTTTACAGGAAGGAAACGACTCTGTTACAGCATTGTGCTATTATTATTTTCAATACTTCATTAATTGTGGTTTAATCGTTGTTTTATATGACAAAATGTGTTTTGTATGACATAGTGGTTAATAGTTATTTTTTAATTATGTGATTTGCTTTTGTCCACACAATTTTCCAAACAATCCAAATTTTGTCTATTATACAGCCGTTAAAGATGAAACCATTATATTTTCGTTGGTTTAGAAGAAATTAAAGGAATTGTTATACCTAAAATAATTTAAAAAAAAATTTTTGAATGTGAATTTTTTTTTAAATAATTTTATGTCAAGAACTGGGACTGGGGTAAAATGTAAAACGCAACCGCAGTGGGGCGAGTGAAAAAAGGATAGTTTTTCTCTACGCTGCCATTCGCTTAATGTGCTAATGAATGTAAGACCGCTATTAAAATAAGTCCAGTTTCCTCAATCAAAACCGATTATTTATTTTTACCTATTATTGATATTGTTTACATGTATACTTCTAAATAATAATAAATGTTATGGGTCAATAACTATATTCCACTTATTAAAGACACGCTACTAAGCCTACAACAAAATTTTTAGAATTGTTGTCAGCCTGTGCGCATTTTGGTCGTGCACGCTAATTTTAGCAACATCTAAACCGATTTGGATGCGGTTTTCAGTAATACATTTAAATTATCTTGGACTATTATTTATTATCTTAGTTTTATTTCAATCGGTTTGCAGATAAAAAAATACATCAATATTTATTTTACGTTAGAACCAGCGGAACCGATTTAGCTGCCAACGCCATCTGTTAGCGTTTTAAGTAAACTTTATTCATAGAGTTCTAATTGAAAATAAAAAAATTCCAATAGTTTTACTTACTCCAAACTCCACGCAAACAAAGTTGCGAGCACATCTGGTATGAAATAAAATTATTACAAACACTCAATATTAATAGTGGTCTGTTTGTTGAGGGTAATTTTAGTCAATACTACCATTTTTGGTCAATATGGAACGTAAACTATGTTACGCGAATATTTCGTGGATACTTGAACGATTCATTAATGCCATTAATGATATTGATTTAGCTTACCAACGTCATCTATTAGTGTTTTTAGTAAACTTTGCTTATAGAGTTCTAATAGACAAAAAAATCCCAATAGAGTTTGATGTAAATAAACAAAAAAATTCCAATAAGTTTAGTAATTTAATTTAATGAAGTATTAAATTACTGCACTCAATATTAATAGAGGTCTGTTTGTTGAAGGTAATTTCAGTCAATACTGATTTGTTCTGTCAATACTTAAAGTAAACTATATCACGCGAATATTTACTTGTATGATTCATTAATACCATTAGTGATATCAGGAAAATTATGTTATTAGTAATGTTAAATACTACGGATATTTAAATGTATATTTAATAAAATTAGTCATAATTTAGAAGTACTTGAAAAATTCTGGGAGAAATATAATACTCACTACCATTAAAGTACCTTATTTAGTTCCTCTCCGTTACTTTAGTTAATAAGCATAGAACTTTAGCATTTGCCATCACATTAAAAAAGTCAACTAAAAAAACGAGCAGTGTGCTGGAATGTGTGAATGTCAATTGGTTAACAGTTTTAACCAATTGACATTCACACCAATTGACATACATAGCCCTGAAAATTAGCTTATTATAAATATGTAATGTTAACTACCGCTTGAAACAAGAAATTGCTTTGATGTGAATTGCACATCCCAACAAAATTCAAATTTCTTACAAGTATTACAAATTTACAAATTTCTTACAGAAAATGGTGACTTTATTTAATAAACATTAATTTACAATTAATACAAAAATAATAAAGCACAGGTTATGTGTACCGTAGTAAACAACAGCGTCGAACTGAGTGAGGAGGGGGTCGCGTAGTCGGTTGCGCATGGCGACACGTCGCCATACCGTACACTCTATTACATATAGACTATATATATACCTTAGTATAGAGTGGCGACCCGTCGCCACGGTAAGCGTCGCCACGCCAACGATCCGGTTTATACCTGCGTCTATAGATGTTGCACATCAAAAAATGTCGTAAAATTTTAAAGCTCGTTTTCTTCCTATAACTTCATTAAATATCAAAGTATTATCAGCAGCAAATTTGATGGATTAGTAATATTAATGTTCATAAAGTGTATACAAAACTAAAGTATTACTTAAATGGGTTGTTTGTGACTAAATAAAAATGATTTTTTTTGCACAATTTTTATATAATTCTATATTGTAATTTTAAAAATTGTAATTTTGGACAAAATAGTAGCGAATAAAGGAATACATACCAGAGATATGAATCGCATACCATCAATTGCATGCATATGATCAATTATTCGCATGTACATATGACATTGAAATATCTATTGCACAGGCTTTAAGTTTAGATTTGACAATGGACGCTTAATGATTTGGATATTGGTATTGTTAAAGCACATAAGGCACAGTTTTAATTTTACTGATAGTTTCAATGAAATGTATCCATATGTTAAATGGCTTAAAGTGACAATTTTAGTTAATTTGGAAATCGAAACGGTTTATTTGTGCTTTAACCTAGTAGTCTAAACTTATAAATTAATTAAATACAAAATAAATAAAAATATCCTATTTCAAATTAGAGAAGATGTAATTACTGATATTACGGCACAAATGTGGGCATCTAAACTTATTAGGATTTACGTGGATATCTAAATGTATCCGTATGCAATTATTAAGAAATAATGAATGGCTTTTACACTATAAGATATCACAAAAACTACGAAATAGAGAAAGGTTATATTTTGATTTGCTGTTTTGAAGAATCCCAAAGTCAAAACATAACGTTTAAAACAATTTATTTTTTTTACTTTCTGTACATTACTTATATTTGAAAGAAAAGTAATCTAATTCAAATTTTCGACTTACTTCATCGATTTATTCAGCAACTCACTTTGAGATGAAATAGGAATATTAAAAAAGATCCCTCCATGCAAAAATCCGTCTGTACTTACGTATGTATATTTTATGCTTTTCTCCGCGAAATATGTGAATTTTATTGGAATTTCAAATTACTTCGCTTCAACGTGCGGAGATTAAAAAGTTTCCCTTTCATTCGAAATTGTGTCGAAAATTTTCAGATACAAGAAAGAATGCGCAAATAGAAGGGCGTCGCCCGCCGCGTGAATTGTGACGGGTCGGAGTAAATTTAGCGGAAAAAATAAGTTTTGTTCATGGCAATGAATGGAATTGAGTGGTTTCGCTATCTTACTTGAATGAATTACTGGTCTTATGGAGAGTGTCTGAGACTCCACTCTTGTAGATTAAGCACAGGTCGATTTAACAGGATGTAGAAAAATATACTGAGTTAATAAAAATAATTACGACTAAAGGTTCTTTCCGTATTGAGTTCATTTTCATCTCTCACACCTGCTTATATATATATTTAATATATTATATATATTTATATATATATATATATATATATATATATATATATATATATATATATATAATTTATATTTGGTTGTTTCCAGTCATAAGTTCGGCTATTCGATAGCTGTTTGACGATCAGCCATTACATAGATTTGGTGAGTTGAGGTTTCTGCGTAGTATGATCGGAGATTTAATTTTCAGTTGAAGGTAGTGTAATGGCATTCCTGGTACTTGCAAAGAGTTTAAAATTCTATAAGGAAGTTCCTTCAATATTTACCATCGTGTCGATCGATTTGTATATTTTTTCTTCACTGGGAATTTTCTATTGAATATTAATGTTTATATCGTCGACAATATTATTTTTACTTACCAAAATTGCCCTCTGAAATAGGCACTCCGTATTAAAATAGTTGTGAACAATGTTTGTATAAATCTAGCTGATGAGTTTGTTCTCAGCAGTGGCTATGTTGCAGAAATCACTGTTGAGTACAATGAGGCCGGTCGTCTGGTCAGTAGGATATATGGCTTCGCCTGCTTCTAAAAGTTTTTGAGCAAAATGTGCTATTGTTTTGTCTTTCGATAGTTCAAGTCTCATATTTTTTGTAAGTCGCAGTATTTGTATATGTGGCCAAAGTTATGATTTTACATCCTGCCAATTGTTCTTCGGCTATATTCAGCGGTAGTTTTAGGGCGGAACGGGCAGTTCGTCCTTCTTCTATAAGTGTGGCGGCAATGCCGGATGATGCCAGTGCAAGTGCGATGTATTTTTTGGTACGTATTTCTGCCAGCAATCGATTTATTAGAAACGTTTTCCCGATGCCGCCTGGTGCGTCCGAGCAAAATAATTCCGCCAATGTTATTGTTGATCCGGTCCATGATAACGTTGTACATTTCTTTTTGATCATTTTTGAGAAGTGGTTTGTTGTGAGCAATATTTGGAAGTAGTTCGTTAATATTGTAGTTCTTTAATATTGTAGTTGTAGTTTTTCCTTTGTAATTTCCAAGTTTAACATACTGAAAGCATATTGTCGTAGTTCTGGGGTCTCAAGTTGTACTAAGGTCTGGTTTTTAATTGCTGAATATTTATCTTCTAGGCAAATGAGTGTTTCATTGAAGACGTCGTCGTTGAATTATCGGATTTGGTATAGTATGTTATCAATCATATTCTCTTTAAAAAAGTCCCATAGCTGTTTTTGGACTCGAAAGGTTACATGTTGTTAGTATTGTGGCGAATAAGTCTTTGATTTGTTCATCTGATTTGGGATATTATTGGTACCCGTATTTCCTGTAGGAACATCCGGAGATAGAAACATTGGGCGTTGTTCGAAAGTATGGTGTATATTCGACCTAATGCGTTAGTTTTCATGATTCCCTACTGAAATTTCCGATTTTTGAAGTTGAAAGATTTTCCTTGTTGTGTTCCACATATAATAGGTAGGGATCTCGACATACAGTAATGTTTTCGCGAATGGATCCGTTTGACACACAAAACTGCTAATGTGTTCTTAGGTAGTTTGCTTGCAATTTTTGTGGCGGTTTCTTTTGTGAAGTAAACTCTCTGTTCATTTTCCAAATGTACTGCTGCATGTTGCATAGTTGGTTCATGTTCGTGTATAGGAAAACCAAAAATCCTCCACGCTGCTTCGTTACTGTTGATGTATCTTCCTTTTTGAACTTTTCTTCTCGTTTCTATTTTGTTGCTCGCTGTCTTTAACTATTAGAAACACTGTCAATGACATGGCAGCCTTTGTTTACATACAGACATTTTTAATAGATTTAACTGAATACAGTATTTTACTCTCATACGTGCCCGGAAAATATTGGAAAATGGTGGGTTATATGGCCATAGTTATATGACCCATTGATTATCTTTTTCCAGTTCATCTCTGCATCGAATTTGTATTTTTGCTGTGAAGCTATATTTTTGTGTGATCGTATTTTGTATTTGGGATAGCCATCATCTCCGGTTTGTGTGTCGTAAAAGTATAGTTTTGGATATTTTTTCATACATTTTCCATCACTCATACATGGCGAATTGGGATTTAATGACCTCCATGGTCCATGAATCACTTTTTCACATCTATATCGTACAGCTCTGAAACTTATTTAGTTGGGATATTCAGCTTGGATAATTTTGTTGATATCCGTTGGATGAATTCCTTTGTGTCCCCATATGAGATTAAGTGAGTGAGGCAGTCCTTGTTTTTGCTATTCTATTATGTACATCCAAAACGTTCTAAAGATGTAAGATTTTATGTAAAGCATTCGTTCCGCTTCTATTTTTGCATATATATCTACAAGGGTTTGTTGGAAGAACAGGCGAGTGTTGAGAATGTGATTGTATATTTAATTGTCTCTGATTCAATGATGAGATTTTATTCACTCACTGCACTTTACTGACAAGAAACTGACGTTTGAACCCAAGACAGATTTTGCTTTATATACCCCTACCGATGGGTAGCCTCACCCATACAAAAAAGGCTTCGAACGTTCCACAACGATCCTAAACATTTAACAACCTTGGAGAGTGATCTGAAATGTTCCACTATGATCTAGGATGTTCCCGAACGTTCCAAACAATTCCCAAACATTCCACAATATTCCAGAATTTTCCGGGATATTCTGGAATGTTGTCGAATGCTCACGAATACTCTTGAATGTTCTGGACTGTTTTAAAAATTTTTAGAGGGCGAAACTTCCAGCCCTTAAGCACGACTTTCAGGTAAAAAAGGGAACCTTCTTCATGGATGGGGGATAGACGGCTACCACAACATAAAATTCCTTTGACCGTACCCAGGCTCATTTCTGAGTTTTAGCGACACGCACATTGTACACTTACTTTTATAATATATTTAAATATGCATACATATATATATATATATATATATATATATATATATATATATATATATATATATATATATGTGTGTATATATATAAATAAATAAATATATATATATATATATATATATATATATATATACACTAAGAACTTTAATCTATTAGTAGCCCTGTTCATATAACAATGCCCGCTCAATTTTATGTCTGTATTAGTTAAAAATTTAATTAAAACATGTTGAGTTATTTGTGTGTTTTTTTATTAATATATTAAAATTGCGCTAAAATTTATGTTATTTTATGTTTGAGACAAAAATACCCTTGAGGTGTTAAATTAAATTTGTCGAGTTTACAAGGATTTGGTTGATTGCATCCGATAAAAATGTGTTTTGGAAGTCAGTGTTTGTTCGTAGCAAATAAAATTTATAAACTAAGTGTTCACAGTATTGTGGTTATAAACTAAGTGTTCGCAGTATTAGTAGTGTAAAGGCAATCATTGCCGTTGATGTGGTGATGATGTTGTGGCGATGACGTTTATATTTTAGTTTATATTTTACTAATTTGTTTTAAGAAGTTATACTCCAACCTGTTTTATGCTCGCGAATTAGTTTTATCCAATATTTGTTTTTTTAACCCATTTATTATACCTTAATTATTCGTATTGAAAACCCCATAAGGTAGCAAAATTGTTCGAAATTTTATTTAATCCTTTAAATAATTTTAAATATTATTTGTTTTTAAAGGATAATAGTGTTATGTAAGTTCGTCATAATACATTTTATAACAAAGTGTTATTTTAAATGCATACATCCTAATTAAATTCTTAGTTTAATTGATAAAATATGGCTAGGATAGGAAATGTATAGGTTTTGTGAAAACAAAGGTGTTAAAAATATGCTGAATTTGGCTCACCAAAGAAATTCAAACACAGCATCACAAGTTGTTATCTTGGGCGGATAATTTTGTATTCTGTATACAGGCTTTAGATAATACAATGCATAATACGGTAATGGTATCTTCTTCTATACACGAAAATTTATTCTTATGGTATTTGTGTTCTATACACGTAATATTTCTACGCTCTACTTAATCTAAGTAATGGAGAGACGATATTCTTGTGAAACAAATTTAAATTTATCTATGGACCCAAAATATTTCTTTACATACATTTTCCAATATATTTCAACCTTTTTATCATGACGTAAACTTATATCTGTTTGCATTATCAAAATAATGGTACTTGCGACCTTTAATGCCACCCCTATTTGCCCATATTTAAAATATTTTACGAGATCTATAACTTTATTACATCCTTTGCTGGCATTATTTTACCAATTAATCATCCTTAAAGCTCCTTTTATTGTCAATTGTGTCCTAAGACGACATAAAAAGATAGTGCCCTTTAGATTTATACCATTTTTTTCTGAGTACTTACGTTACCTGCTTATAAAGAACTTAACGGCAGGTATGTACTATAACTTGTAGGTATATATACAAGTAGCCAGGGCGACAGAACCGGGTTTGACAGATGAGAAACAAAAGACGAGGAGACAGACATATCGTATACCAATTTGCGAAAATTTGAATATATCATAGAAGGCGAGGCATTTTTCCCGTCTTATGGAAAAGTTTATCCCGGCGAAATTTGTATCTCAGGCGAAAAATGTAAATTCAGTACTCGGCGCCTCGCAGATTCTCACATTATTTTCGTTTCATTATTTTGTATTGTTTCGAGCTCGTCCCTTAGCTTCTACAACGCAGAGTACATGGTTGCGTATAGTATTTTCTTGTAATACCTTATACATCGACGGAAAAATTGTTTTTGATAGAGTGTTTTCTTTATTATACAGAGTATTTTTATACAGAGTATTTTCTTAATTACTCTATTAGGGATCTTTGGGATATTTATTTAACAAAAACAGTTTAATCACAATTTGTACGACCTATCTCTACGTCTTATTGTGGATTTAATATATCAAGGAACTGATGATTCCGATTGACTTTTATTGCTATAAAATATGAATTGGATCATAACCGCCTCTTAATGTTAGTAATAAAATCGAAGGAAAAATAAAAAAGTCGAAAGCTGTTGTTTTATGAATTTCGTAAGAATACACCTATTGCCTAAACTTCGTCTTCTGAACTTCAAGGTAATTTCATTATGTATTTATCGACAATGACCCCAAACATAAAACCCAAGATTTATATGTATATTTTCATATTTAAAATTATATACATACATATGTATATATATTTATGTATATATATATATATATATATATATATATATTTCTTCAAATTATTTTATTCTTTAAATTATCAAATGATTTCTCTGAATTTTTTTGTAATTACCCTTTTTTATTATTATTATGCAAAATAAATTTAATTTCAATTTCCCTTATCTTAGAAAAATCTATAATTTTTCCAGATTTAGGCACATGTTATGTCTTCACTCCCAGGGACAGTTACTGAAAGTTTGATGATGTCCCATTTCAACCACCCAAAATAGTAAAATATTGGGAAATATGACAAATGTATATTAAACTAATTGAAATTATTTTAGTATTTCGAAAGATATGACCTCATCCTACTTTTCATCTCCATTCCTTTAGAAATTAATTTGACTGAAAATATTTAAAAAAATTAAAAATTTCTGAATTTTTGAGAATTACTTTCGAACTTTTAGAACTATTTGGTCGAAACATTTTAATAATTTTTTTTACTTGTCGACTTAAAAAACAATGGTATTAACAAAACTACAACCGATTTCACTTTGGAGGATAAGGAACCAATTCCGATTAAAAAAAATTTACAAACCCGAAACCAAAGAATGGCATTTTTTAAAGCTTCAATATTGAGAAAATAATTCTATCAAACTTGTGGAAACCTTTCTTATACTTCGACTAAAATAATACGCAATTAAATTCTCCCTAAGTCACCCGTTTAATTTCTTTTCCTCCATCAAAACTGTGAAATGAAAGAAGGTTGTGTGTAAAGAAGATATTACCTAATGTCTTGAAAGTAATCATCTGGACGAAAAAATGAAAAGGAGAAAAGTTTTTTATTACTAGACATATACAAGTGACTGCAACTTCCAATGAAATTTGCTTCATTAATGCGTAGTAGGCGTAAGAAGATTGTATTTGGAAACTAAGTGAATTAAATAGCCCATCTACTACTTTATATTGCTTAATTCCGAATAGAATCTCCTAAAGAGTATTGTCTTTGCCCTCGGGGGAGAAACCAAAATAAAGTTCATGAAGGGTATTGCAATAAAATGCACTATTTGATTTATTTTTCTTTGTGTACCTTATTTAACCAATTATGTACACACACATACACGCGCGCGCACACTACTTTATATATATATATATATATATATATATATATATATATATATATATATATATATATATATATATATCTATATATATTATATAAGTAACGAATCTTGTAATGTTTCCAAGTAGATATAACATTAATACTCCAGCACATAGCTCTGTGTTACTAAATGTTAAATTTGTTTTGTAATGAAGATTTACGATAATGAGAACAGTACGAAAGTAGGTCGTTAAGAAATATTTATAGCTTAACTTTAAGCACAAATGTTCTAAGTCTTACTGTGATTTGAACTATTTGGTGATACAGAATAAATTTGTAATATTTATTTTATATTTGACGACCATTTCATTTAAAATAGTCGAAATTTAAACTTACGCTCTGATATTTATTATAATATGATATAATTTTTTTTAGGATAGCTCGTAATCATTGTGAGAACAAAAATAAAATCTGGGCCAGGGCGTAGACATAATCCGTACAAGTTCGATATTTGTCAATATCCCTCAAAATGTTGATGCAAATTAACCAATATGTTTTAATCGAAAAAAATTAATTTAAATTCCTGATGAAATACTACGGGTTAGAAATATATCAGATTTTTTAAAACTATGGCTGGAATTAGAGACAGAATCAAATCGATATCGTAATATAAATCGTAATAATAGTGACGAATTAAAAATGATATGATATTTATCTACTTTAATGCGATTTATATAATTGGGTAATAATATTTTTTCGAATAGGTTCTCTAATAACTAATATCATTATTTTGCAGAAACTAAATTTTTATACATCTTTCGAATTTCAGTATGCAGGTTGAGAGGGTATTTATGGGGTTCCGTATCCAAATGGTAAACACTTATAATTTTATAATTTCGTCCTATTTGCCTGTCCGTCCATCTGTCCGTCCGTTCATGTGTCCGAATGACACAGCCATTTTACTCGCAGACTATTGGCAGTATATAGATGAAATTTAGATGGTGGGCGTCTTTTAGGGACCGCTATAGAATCAAATAATAGAACTATAAAATTAAATAATATTAGGGGTGGTACACCGTACATGTAGCAGAAGGACGAAAACAAAATTCAGTGATATAAGCGTGTGGGGTATCGTCAGATAGGTCTTTAAAATAATGGAGTGGTTACAAAATAACTTTCTTAGTTAATTCAATAGTTGGTGAGATTTATGCTTTAAAGTTTTAAAAAGTGTGTCACCCCAACCCCTCTAATTTTTCGACTGAAATTTATAAAATTCTGAAAGAAATTAACGTAGTAGAAATGAAAATAATTTTTGAATGAGAAACAGTTTCATTAAGATATGTTTTGTAGTTTTTGAGATAAGTGACATCTTCGGTACTTACGGAAACAATTATTTCATTTTTCAATGTCTTTAAGAAATATAAACTTCTAAGTTTATATTTCTATTCTAAGTCCCGCTCGCACTAAACAAGTAACTACTGTGTATTACCAATTTTTGTATATTTACACAAAGTAATTTATTAAATAATATCCTAACAAATATCTTGCTATTTATATTCTTTTAAAAGAAACCTCGTCAGTAAATTAAATTTACAATATTATTAATTACCGTTGTCTTAAGAAGATTGTTCATTGTCCAAAAAGTTATAAAATTATTAGGGGTATCTTGTAAAAAGTAAAATTCGTCTAGTGAAAATAGGATTCAAGCGTCGTGGGTTTCGTTACCGGGACATTATTAATTGTTATTATAAAATTAAATACTCTATCAATTTGTAACCATCAACATAATTATGGTCTGCTAATTAAGAAATCATAGAGGGAAAAATTAACAATTTTATTTTTTCTAATTTTAACCCTTATGTTAATACCCGGGTACCCGGCTACGACTTTGTATACTCTTACTTTCCTATGTTATGTGTTTAACGAAAAATCATCAAGTCTATTCAGATCGTTGCTATTTGAGTCAAATAACGTCGATTCATATATGACATGATATTTAAATATGCAAAAAATATAAATAAACTTAAGAGCTAAAATTGAATATCCACTTCATAAATAACCGACGTTCCCCGGTGTTCATATGTAAAAACTTTATACACCTACAGAATTGTATAGTAATTAATAACTAAACTAATGTCTAGGGGTAGAAAATAACTTTCTAAGTTCAAATAAATACAGGCGTATAACTTTTATTATAAAGTACATATAAAATATCCTCCCATGAAATTTATTACTGAAAACGTACGTTACATTTTGTTATTACTTTTGAATGTTCATCACAAACTAGTGTAGTACTATCTTTACAAGATTTTTGCGACTTCTTAATTTTTTGTAGATGCCCCAATAACAGAGGTACCACGCATGGGTTCACGGGATTCATAGTTTTTTTCAGAGATGCTTTTGATCGTGATCTTAGTTGCAAAATTTCTCATGATTTCAATATTTTGACATCGATATTCATTCGGTGACACACACAATTATTTGCTTGATTGTAGAAAAATAATTTCAGGGCTCGTTTGTTTTTTTTAACACTTTATTATTTTTATAATAAATTACGTAACTTACAAGAGGGCGATATTGAAAATATTGTAAAAAATCGAGAGGCCATCGGTTAAGATGCTTATACGTTTTGTAACGTACTAACATCTGATCCACTGTATTGACTTCAATGGTCGTTTTATTGTAATACCGAACAATTTCTGTTTTTTTTCCTTCTGACTTCACAAACTGTTACAGCTGAGTACAAAGTGAATAATAGTATAACTATTTTCTTTTAACATACGAGCATATTGTCATTTCCTCATGAAATTCAAACAAAATTGAAAATTCTTCGCCATCATTAAATGCTTGCCTCTCTATTATAACATCATTTTTTTACCATCAATTTCTTGTGTTGAATGAATATAGCAAGGTTACCTAGGTACTCCGGCTATAGGACAACTAAAAACGACTGGGTATTGACAGGATATAAGAGTTATATCATAAACATGAACTTTTTTTCATATATGTAAATTTCAGTTATTTCACATTTTTCGACTTACAAACATCAAATTGAAAAAAAAAAGAAATAGTTTTGAAATGTCTAAACAAACCGCTTTCTCGTGAGCCCGGAGTTGAACTTATTACTTCGCGTTCAAATTTCATTTCCCATTTAAACCTGATTTTGAAAGAAATTTACAATAGAATAAGAAAAGAAAATTCCAAAATTATTATCACATCTTTGAAATAGATATCATATTTTTGAATAGCAAATTCAATAACTGTAAAGTTTAAAGTTGGCGGTAATAGTAATTGTAAAGAAAATCAATTGTGATCTACTGGCAAACAGCCACTTAAATCTCATCATAAAGTTTTCGTTTTCAACTTTTCTTAACGGAATTCAAAGACTTAAATACTCCTGCAATAAATAATGCAAGCACATAAATTTTGGTAACAAAAGAATGAAATAAATGAAATATTGTGATTTTTTCCTGCAAAAGCTATTTTTATCTGCGGTTATTATTATAATGTTTATTTAAACCCATTTTATTTGTTTAAAATACCATGCAATTTGTCATAGTAGTGGTTCAAAATCATATATGACGTATCCAAGGCGAATAATTATATTGCTTTGAATATTTGCTCTTATCTTTCCGTCATGTGCTGTATGTCCTGATAAGTCGTATATGCATTGCTGTCTTTATCTCAACTGTAGGCTTATCCTATTAATCTATAACACCGCGCAATTTGTCTCTGCTGTGTACTTGCCTCGGAGAAGGCACATCAAAAACGAAGGACTCTATTTTGCTATAAATATTGTCGAAAATATATTACTGTATTTAAGAAAACTAAAGTTTGTGTGCATATTTATCTATGCTCAATTTGTCATCATTAAGGCAGATAAGGATCAAAGACCGTATGTACAAGACGACATATATTTTAAATATTGGTTTCCATTGAAACTAAATAATTTTTTTTTATTTTAATGCAGGTAGCAGAGCAAACCGGATGTCACGGTGATCTATTGGAGGATGATCTGGCACCCTGTTTGCGAAACAAGCCACTCGCTGAATTGCTTTCAGTGACACTGGACCCACCGCGTTTCCTGCCTGGCTTCGCTCCTTTCGTCGATGGCAGCGTGCTTCTCAACCCATCTCAGGTAGGATGTTGGCGTAGAATTTTATTTAAGGTAATAAGGTTTCAAACCAAGGTACGCTTTTTTCAAAGGGACCATTGAGAAGTGCAGAAAAGTATAACAATTTACATATATAACTTAGCGGCTGTATTTTAAATAAGTATTTATCGAAGAATAAGAACGGCCAATAGATTTTTTGAATATATTTTGAGACGGTCGGCAGTCAAGGTTTTCAATTTCGAGGTTTGAGTCTACTGTTCTCATACTAATTGAATCCTGACCTATGTTCGGAAACATGATTATTCATATACACACACACACACACACATAGATATATATATATATATATATATATATATATATATGTATATGTATATATACATATATATACATATACATATATATATATATATATATATATATATATATATATATATATATATATATATATATTTCCCTGATTAATATGTTTATCTCTTATGTTTTCCTATTATAATATTCGTTTAGTTATTTGTTGACTTAGAAAAGGGATGCTCCCTGATTTATTTTGTAAGTCCAAGACATTCATAGAAACAACACATTTGGCAGACATAGAGAGTACTGCCGGTTAATTTAATTAAATAATAAATTAAAAAATGCTTTTATTACTGACAAATCTCAAGAGTGATAAAGGAATTTTCCTGTTTCGAAATCTTGTTCTTAATGCTTGTTTCACTTCTTCACATTTTTCGTTAATTTCTTTTATATTTAATATAGACAATGCAAGATTTTAGTTGTATATTAAATTTTTTATGCGAAAAATAGGAATCGTGCCGGAAAGACTATAGCAAATGATTCATTGCTAATTGTGTAAATGTTATTTTCTTATACTGATTTTTTAGATTAACTGACGGGTGACTCTTTCAACTGTGTAAAGCAGTTTTACATAAGTTTCTTTTCAATGTAGTACAAAAACATTTTTGAAATTTCCTCTCCCTTATGTGCGCTTGTTCCCCTTATATATTAAGATAACATATAAGAGGGATAAGCGCAAGTCTCTGTATACAGTATTTCTTGTTAAATTTTCAATGACAGTCAAATTAAATATTTCTAGAACTTTCTTGATAATATCATTGACTGATATAGAGAAAAGTAATGGACCTCTGCTTTCATTTTGTTGTCCGTCAGGCAATAAATGAGTCTGCTTGGAAAACCCAGACACAATTTCGATACATTGTATACTTTTACAAAATCAGGTAGGTAGTAAACAAACCTAAAGAAAATTATATAACATTGGGTGACTTCATTGTAACCAATAGGACAACAAAATTGAAAGCAGTGTTAAAATTAAGAATTGAAAGGTTTACTATTTGAGTATTATTTATGAATACTTCCTTATATAATATGGAAGTCAACAGGAACTTAATTAAAACCGATATTGTCATTTTTATGATATTGATGGTGTTTCCTAAGGATTCGTTTATTATAGAGACGATCTTGGTTATTACCGAATCCAAGGTATACTTTGAGTATTATTTATGAATACTTCCTTATATAATATGGTTGTCAACAGGAACTTAATTAAAACCGATATTGTCATGTTTATGATATTGATGGTGTTTCCTAAGGATTCGTTTATTATAGAGACGATCTTGGTTATTTCCGAATCCAAGGTATACTTTGAGACTCACGTAGAGGTATCACGCGGTTTTATACGTCGCTTATCCGATTCTAACTCGAGAATCATGTTGTTATCTATAATCTTTGCTATACTAAATTATTGACATGATTGAATAAGTACAAAGGAGATTTTATGTTTACATTGCCATAACTCTACATAATGCCTAAGTGACGACTCTATAGTAATTTTTGCTTCGTGTATTTACACAATAAAGTTGTTTAAGCCTAGTGACTAGCCTAAATTTTTGTTTGTTTAAATACAGCATGCTAACAGCAGGTTTATTGAATTGTGATTAACATCACTGTACAGTATCTGACATGATCGACTCGATTGTTCAAATATTGTGAGGCAATTGTTGTTTCGTGTACCCAGGAGATCAATCCGTAGCTCTCTGCATCTTCCCACGGATCGCACTTATGTCAATATTCACGCACCACTACTCATAGTGTGTGATGATTGTAACCAACTATTCCATTCTGCCGATATATTTGATAGTTAGCCATCTCAATACAAGCCGTACTTTTCTTGCTTGTTTTTGAGGGTGAGTCTATAAGTTATATTAAATTAATAATGTTAATTTTTATGCCTATACTTTCTTTGTTAATTGTAATTTAAATTATTATTAATGATATTCTATTACAGCTCTTATTATTTTAATTTATCTGCCTAGAACTGAATATACAATCTAGTTTAAATTTGTTGTTGTTGTAAGCACGGTAATACAAATAAAAGTAAGCTGCCTCGAAAATATTAATATAATCAGGATAATGATTATTTGAAATTAAAATGTATGACTTAACGTAACTACTAAATAAATTAATTTTAATTATGTGTAAAATTTGAAAAAAGAACCGACTCAATCGTTATGAAAAACGTTTGATAGAAGGGCTCCCTTCTCAGGAAACTATAAAATAATAAATTATTCTTAAGCATTTTACCTACTATTAAATGTTTTATAACTTAGTTACGTTTTGAACATTTATTTACGAGTCGATATCAATTTGAATAATTAGGGGAAGTAGTAAAATGGACGCAGCGTTAAAGTAAAGCGTTACTGCATATATTACTTAACAAAAGAGTGCTCCTATCGTTGACTGAAGGGTCAGCCAATAAACCTAATTGCCAAATTTTTAAGCGAAAGTCATTATAGAGCTTCTTCAATCGTAATTATGGCTATTTAACTTGAAGATCGCTCGAACGACATCGTTAAACTAAGGCAATGACATCGTTAAGACATTAACTAATTGAACTATAAACCCTTGTTACATTGTATATATATTGCTTAATTTAAAAGTAGCTGAAATTTGGCGATTGCTGCGATATACAACCGTTGCGATTAGAAGCTATTCTTTTCATTTTTGTTTATCTTCTTGGTAGGGTAATGAATGGCCAGGAGATTCACCATGTCGATTGAATGTGGGCATCATGTTTCGTTTTACTCCAAGTCTTACTGATTCTATTCACTTTGACCATAGCATATATACTATAATGAATATATTTAATTTGCGTTAATTTTTTAGAAACTCATAATTTACAATTAAATGAAACTACGTGATGTAGTATTGTTTCTACTTTCTTTAAGTTCTTTACCACGACCTAGGTTTCACGCCCTGGGTAGGTATAGGCAAAGATCTTTGCTAATAGCCCACCTGAAGATATTGTAATACAACGAAACCAAGATCATGGTAAAGAATTTAAAGAAAATAATACTACATCACGTATTCATTTATTTTTGACCATAGTTCTTTATTTCTTCACGATACTTTTTTACATGGCCACGCTTCGTTTTCCCTTTAGGATTTCAATCGAAAACGATTTAGGAGAATGAACGGGATCGCTTTAGAATATACCAGCCATTGCAGCCACTGCAGCCTTTTACTTAATTCTTAATCGGAGCTTTCTGTGTTCGTAATGCCAAGTCTTGTTGGATACCTCTTACAAATAAAATATCTGGAATATTTGAAAAATATATGTGTCTAAGGTAAATTGGTGAAGGGTTAACTGGTGAGGTCTTACCTTGCATGTCTAATAAAGTAGCAGTACAGTTTTCTTATTGTGCAATAAATTCTATCTAATTCCCCCTTTTTCTATCTCTCTCTAACCATGGAAGAGAACAAATAAAAATATTTGTATTATAACTGTTACGACATTACAATATTCTTTTACGAACTATTTAAATGATGTCCAACATTTTTTATCCAAAAGGTGTTTTCAAGTAGCATTCTGAGGAGACGATCCAAACCTTCTTGTTCATCTTTGATCTCTAACCTGTATTCCGAAGACATTATACGCTTCAGACGCACTAGACCTCAAGGGATTATTCTCCATTATGGCCAGTTCGTGGCGTTTCAGTTAGTATCAGGTTTAGCCGTTCGTTCCTCAGTTCTTCCCCAATTTGGTTCGTTCGTATTTAATCTAGAAAAGCTGGTGATGTATTCAAAATTCGTCCTTTCGCTGCAAGTCCCCAAATCATACAAGACCTCGTTAATGAATGTTTACTTCAATGAATGGATAATTGGTTTTATGATTGGACAATGCCTCTAATAATGCAGTCTCGAGTCGAAACATTACGAAGGAATACTCTTAACGTATTAATATACTGCCATTATTGGTTTGTAAAATAAGAACAATTATATATTTTCCACCTTAATGAATTGAATTTTAAGGGATTTGAATATTAACTATACTCCATATAGATTATTTGTATGAAAGTTTCTTGAAGTACCGGCATCGCCAAGAAACCAATTTGTTTCAAAAAGTACTTTTTTAGTCTTACACACTTGGAGTGATGCTTAGGGCTTCCAAATTAAGGTAAAACTTTTTTTCAACGCACTCTTTTTAAATACCTCTTTGAATGAAGTAATTTTGAGCCATAAAATTATTTTCCAATATTTTCCCCGGTCGGTTGTACGTACCAAAATATTGTATTACTCTTTCACCTTAAATTTCATTAAATGTCAATAGGTACATTTTTAACTTTTCGACCTCCATACCATAAAAGTTAAAGTGATAACCGGCGCTACATTTAACCGCCCTTAAATTCGCACCATCTACCCTCGCCTACGAACCATCTGCCCTAATTACCCTGGACCAGGGCCGTCATTAATTTTTACGTACTTGTTAGTTAAGTTATATAGGACCTCATTACTATTATAGACTTGTAAAGGGATCACTTTATAACTCGGCGTCGCGAAATTATAACGTTGCAAGGCCTACATTCACGTTAATTAATTGCTACTGATTTTCGTCTCGGGAACCGGGTTGTTGTCAAAATTAATTTTGTTTTTATGACCGTCACTCGATCGTTGTACCTTGCAAAGTTATCGTTAAGCGACGTTAATAATTAAACGGAAACCGTGCTGCCAAGTTTCAGAACATTATCGTTCGTGACTAAAAGACTGTTGTGAAACGTTACCGCCTAGCAGACGTACTTCAGTTTTTAACGTCTCGTTACAGTAAACTTCCAACACCATTTTTAATTCACATTGAAAATATGAGATCATTTCAAGTTTCACACGTTATAAACAAAAAATATTAACAAATTCAATGGATAAAAGTTATATTTTGATTGTATGTCATTTGAATATCTGAAAATGTCGTCACCTTGATTTTTATTAATTTATTTACGTACATTAATATTTACAATTATTAAATATTGCTCACTTTGTGCTAGGAAAGAATATCTTACAACAAACCAGTACACCATTCCACCCTCGTTAGACGAGCGGCTGGGAATCGAACCCGTGTCCCAGCGATGTCCCGTGTTCCCGTGAATTATTAAATAATAAAGCATTTGACAAGTTTAAAATAAATTCAAAAATATTAAAGAAAACGACCGATAAAATAAGAATTACACTTAATGTTTAAGCCTTATAGTAATACCCTATTGCACGTTCTTACTTACATATTTTATGTATTTGACGAAAGCTCGTCAAATTCTTTCAGATCGTCGTATTTAAATCAACTGACATAGATTTATATACGTTTTGATATTGAAATATGTAAACAAAAATAAACTTTAGAGCTAAAGTCACATACTCACTTGATCGATACCCGGGAAATTTTACGACTAAGATTGCGATCTAAAGCATCTATGGAAAACTAATGAATCCCCCATCCAGAGCGAAAACATAAAATGAATCTACTCAATAGACAATTCTCAACACTAATCAGAGGAATTAGTTGTAGGATTAGGCTATCTCTGTCACCAGAGTGTTACCAAAAAGGGAGAAAGACGCGGAAATCGTGTAAACATTATACTAAATTGCTTTGTGATAGCTATTTAAAATCAATAACAAAATATGACGCATATTTTCAAGAATAAATTCCATATGATGATATTTTATATGTAATTTATATTTAAAGTGATTAAAAGTTAAATGTCTACATTTGTTTGCATTTAGAAAATTATTTTCTCTATTCTGCTATTAGAGATTAGTTTAATTATTTCTTATTATGGATTTCTCTCAACCTAATAATTTCTAATAATTATTGAATTAATGTTTTGCTGATCTACAAAGTCTTTGCACTTCTATGTGGACCAGATTTTTGCGATAAATATTTTGAGTCAGAGTTTAATATCGAATTGATGTTGTTTTATTCTAAATAGTTTTTTTTAGCTTTTTACGTTGTCATCAAATGTGATGATTAAGAATTCGATGCAATGCTTTCAGTCAACCCATCAACATCCTCGCCTAATTTACTTTCACTTTTCTTCTACTAAATATAGAAATATTATAAGTTCCCCATTTTTTAATATTAAAATTACAATTATGAAAAAAAATAGTATTCCAGATTATATTTCCAGAATGGCATATCAGATTCTTCACAATCCGATACCTCTAAACATCCTCTCCTTGATATATAATCCTCATCGTTACTATCTAAGGCTAATCTTCGGCAGCAGAATCTTCTCCAAATAGTTCATTCAATTATTTAACCTCCTTATAAATTGGTAATCTGTCCAGTTACTTATTTCATAGTTAATAAACAATCTATATAAATCACATGAAATATTATAAGCATTACGTATCTAGAAAAACAGCTACTGATAAATTATCCATTATTTATAAGTCTTTCTTTACTATAACAAGAAAAATCCAAACACTAATCACACACAGTGTTCACAAAATATCCAAGCGTCTATTACAAGTCAAGACAGGTTTAAACCGGACAATTATATATAATGATAATACAGATAGCTGTAATTGAGACTTTGCTATTACTCTTCTCCATTCCCTTTTATAATTCTACAGAGTAACTCTTTCTGGGGAGTGGGCTTTCCCAGAAAATTGTATTAATATACCTTAAAGGTATCTGGATACCCTGGTTGTTGAACGATATTATAATGATTGAGTATTGAGATATGGGTTAAACCGAAATGCTCTGATGTTATGAACTATAATGTTATTGTTAGGAATTATCATTATATTCTTTTAGGAGATATTTACACTATATTCCGTCCATTAAATTTAAAAGTTTATAAGTTGCTTATTTTTTAACCTATTTGTGCGTTTTTTTAGCTACTGGTTTTTAATTAACCCATATTTTAATTCATTTTACTAATAACAAAAATTTGGGAGTGACCATCTCACCTTTTTATGTATTAATATTGTTAGAGAAGGCTAGAATAATATGGGATAATAAAGAGGAAGGGAACGGGTGTTGACAGAAATTCAAAATAGATATAATTATTCACAAGACTTTTGAAAACATAAATTGACGATTTCCCTTTTTATTCATATTAAATTAAAATTAATCAAAAATAATATTTCAATCAAAATTTAAATCAAGGAATTTATATATAGAGGAAAGGTTTAACCGTGATATAAAATAAATCTCCTTTATGTAAACTCATAGTTTGGTAACATTGATTGGAATGACATAACAGTATTTGTATATTTAACAACTGTACAAACGCGACTATAAAGGTTTCGATAAATATTCAGCGTAAGAACCTCAATTCACGGCAGCTTTATCCCTCTATTTGATGAACCGCGTAAAGGGTAAAGGCGTAATGTATCTCTCGCAGCCCAACGCTATTCGTCTCAGAGGATGGCTTGGCCTCTCTCTGTTGATTGATGAGATATATTTACAATCAACATAAAGGAAAGGGAAGTTGAACAGTTGAAGCATTATTGTTCAGAGTGAATGTTTATATGTGCCACGTTATTTTACTAAGCCAATTTATATGAGATTTCTTTTTCCAATTTTTATGCTAGCGTTCTCTCTAAATCTCAGGCGATCAAACGAAGGTAATTAGTTATTGTTTTTTGCTTCATTCGAAGTATGTTAATTATATAATTCTGACATGTTTTCATTTAGTTTCGTCTCTTTTTTCAACTTATTATTTAAGTCAGAAATAGCAATTAGATCTGTAATTAAATACACGTCTTGGTAACAATATTTTTAAATAAATTATGCTTCTGCAAACTGGCAAGCATTAATATTTCTGTCCATATAATTTACAAGCGTGAAACAATAACTATAGGTAATAATAAACTTAACAATGGAAATAAGCTTTTTTCTCGCCTCTTAACTCGCGTGAATTTTTTGTTTATTCAAACGGAGACGCCATGGGTTCACTTTCTCTGTGTCTACTTTGAGATCATATTTTGTATACTGATAAGACATACCCTGAAGGTAAATATTTGTAAAACTATTACCGCGTAGTGATAAGCCCATATTGTCAAGAGGGCGATGAAACGTAAGTGGCAGTGGGCTGGTCACGTTGCTCGAAAGTCGGATTCGTGGTCAAAAATTATCTTGAAATTGCAAACTTGGGAGTGCAAGAGACAAATTAGATAGCCGTGAATGAGATGGAAGGATGACATAATGAGAGTGGCGGATACAAACTGGATACAGACAGCCCAAGGTAGCACTGAGGGGTGCAAATTGAAGGAGGCCTACACCAATATGATTGAGGACGGTTTATATATAATTTTTTTTCAAATTTGAAATTATTTAAATCAAAGAAACTACTGTATGGAAAGGTACAGTTTATACATTTATATCCCTCTTATCAGACCTTAATGTCACGAATATTAAACGAAGCTGTTTCTGAATTCAACTCGAACGCAAAAAGTCATTTTTGACGTTCACAACATTATCACTACAATTGAAATGTCTAATTATTTTTTTTCATTTTCATTTCATATTTTATTAAAAAATGACTACAGAATTATTATACCACGATTTTTCTCGTGTACATTCATGTCCATTTTTAGGGTTCCGTATCAAAAATAGGTACCCGTATAGTTTCGCCATATACATCGGTCTGGCTGTACGTCTGTACATTACAGCTGTTTTATTCCAAGAGTATTACTACTGTTAAAATTATGCATGTTTATTACCCATATCTACAAATTTATGAAACAAACGGTTTGAAAAAAAAGTGGGTGAATTTATTTTTCTTATGTCCTCTGGTGTAAACTATGATTGAACAGATCGTTCAAAATTATTGGGGATAAATCATGAACACTTTTTTAACACAGCGATTCGTTTACGAAATATTAAGCTTCAAATTGGTGATTTTTCTTAGAATTAGTTTTCCCATCACTTGCCCACTAAACCACTATATTTGCGTAACTGAAAATATTAATAATATATAACAAAATTAAAACAAAAATCATCGCAGCTAAGCATGTTCTACCAGGTTACGATTCATAGCCGATCAAATTATTATATGCAGGGGATTGTGTAAAAAGTGCATAGAAACTCCACACAAATAAACCAACTGTAAAAGTAACTTTGTATTTTACTCCGTATATTAAAATGGATCTGTGAACGACATGCTAGGATATACATATATAATATATTTATTTATTAACATGGTGAGAAATAATATTATTAAAATAGTAGAAAATAAATTTACATTGATTTATAAATAGTTTCATCGAAACATTACGTACATTTAGATGATTATAAGGGACTGGATGTGTGAGTACTATACAAGTTTATTATGTGACCTATTTGTAGGTTGTAAATAAAAGCTACTGTGTGAAGCTTTTTAAATAATTGTTATAGAAAAAAAAACGGTCCAAGTGCGTGTTAGACATTAATTAACTCACTGTTTCACAGCCATATGTTGGTAGATACCTAAATAGTTTTTGCCTTACAGTAAAGATGCAAGAACTGCCTAAATTGTTCAAGATATTTGCGATAAAATGATTTTCGTAGTCAGCTGCTGGAAAGTTTTCACGGAGCCTACTAAGTTCTATCACTTGCTTGCCTGTATTTGTATAATTTATTAATGCAATCCAACCGGAAATTATTTGCCTTTAAGTATATGCTAAATTATAATATGCTATTGTTTTTTTATTTTTTTGAGATAATTGGTTAAAAATAAAAGGGTGATGGAGGTGAAGTACACGTCACTTTGAAGATTCAAACATATCTGACGGAGGAAAGACATCATCAGAAAATGTTAGTAGATATTTTCGATTGAATTTCAAAATACCTCTTCAATGATATCACACTCTGTGGTATCCGGGTGCAAACTAATTTCATTCCAAAGTTCGGTATAAGGAGAGAAACTTAAAAAAAGTCGAAAACGATTTCCCTATTTGAATGTATTAATGTTATGCACCTATATTTACCTTCAAAATTGCATCACAATTAATTTTAAACTGAAAGAGACATTATAGGGTTCCGTTCTTGATGTTCTACTAGACTATCTTGAAAATAATAGATTAATCGTGTAATTGTTTAATTAATCCATGTATTAATACGTGAAGAGAAAACTTTGTACCTCTTTTTAAGCATGTTGCACACACGGAGGGGTGTCAGATTTGGCATAGTTAAAATATATATGGAGAAAAAGTGCAGAAAGCTAAAATTTTATATTATATGTCTATATATTAATATGTAAAGTGAAAAATTTGTAACCCCTTTTAAGCATATTGTAGGCATGGATGAGTGTTTGATTAAACGATGTATCTTATATTTCTATGAATGTCAAGTCTCATTTTTATTAGAGTTTATTTGATTCACTAATAACCTAATAAAATTAAAACTGACAATGCATTGTATTAACAAATAAATACGAATACAAACTCTAATTTCGTTTTTTTTTAAACAAACATTAAATTTCAAAGGTAGTGCAGGGAATTAAGTTAAACAACACACGATAATAACATATTTTTATATGGTCTGAGCTGATGTCGTATAACAATATTCAAAAAAATTATATGTTATGATTGTAGAGGTATACTCTTAACAAAAGAACCTCTATAACGTTCAAAAATCGTATTCAAAAACTGTAGTTGAAAATTCGTAATAAATTCAAGAATTAGGCGAATTTTGAATACTGGGCGACCACTAGTTTCCATAATTAGTATACCGTATTTTATATTTTCAGGATTTGTTAGAATTAATTGCTTCTTTATAACAAGTACGCAAACTAAAATATCTAAATAATACAGAGGAGCCAACAAATGCAGACTTTAAACGTGGGTAATAAATGGAAGAAGAGAAAGTTAATTTTCTTTTAGAATAAAAAAATAGTATTTAAATTAAATCATGGTGACCCGTTTAATTGCTAATCAATATTGACAGGTAGCTTAGGCAACTTTTACGATTGAGGTATAATAATAACTCTCTGAAACTTTGAGAAACTCTCTGTTGTAAAATTCGACCACTCCCTGAGTTTAATGATTCAATGTCGTTACTGTGATTTTGAGCGTCTCCTGATTGAATTTCATATTTATCGCCGATTGTTCAGGTTTAAGTGAGAACTTAATTATTTTTAAATTAATTGAATTTCTCCATCTTAATTTAATAAATTCAAGCGAACTTTTAATTATATTTTGGCTACGGTATTAAATATAACTTATAAATGGAATTCTAGCATTTGTCTATTATAACCAGAGTTATTCAAAGTTTCTATTCAGTTTTTCCTATGTTTTTATATTACTCAATTATCATCACGAATTTGTTTAAATTATGTCAATTAACGTTTTGGTAATATTTTATTTAAGTATGTTATGCTTTGTGTAATATAAAATTTTTCTAATAGATAAATTTTTTTTATTGATATATCCTAATAATTTCATCTTTAATATTTTTTGTCCGTCGATACGCAAAACTAATTTAATAAAAGAAAGGATGCAATAAATTCAAAATGTTTGTATTATGAAAGAAAATATGTAGGTAAAAATTTCCTTTTATTCTCTCTTTCATTTTGTTTCTCTTGAAATAAAAAAAATTACTATTTTTTCAATAATTGTCATTTCTGAATTGGAATTATAATTTTCCTTGTTAAGTTGGCATTTAATATAACTCAAAGATAAAACATAGACATTTTTCCGAATGGATATTTTTAACGAAGTGGTTGGTTATTGGTAGTATTATTGGAATCGTTTATTGTATTTTTCCTAATATTATGATGCTTTACATTTTTTCAAGAAATAATTTTTAGAAAATAAAGTGAATTTGCATTATGTCATATCATTATTTGTTAAATTTATTTGTTAAATTTATCATTTTCTTATCGCGGCCCTCTTAAATTATTAGTTCTTAAACTTTAGTTACTGGGCAAGGTTTAAGAAATTAAATATTGTTTTCATAATACGAAGACTTTTATCTTTAAAATGTATTCTCCTGCTATGTACATCGATACCAGAAGTCCAACATACGTTGGAAGCATCGGGATCCTTTTTGGTTAGGCAGTGAAGGAAATGACTTTTAAACAGATTGAAATCCATTTTTTTTCCTTTAAAATAGAATTGTTTCAATTCTTAAGGCCAGTGGTTATAAGGAAGCTGTCAAAATATTTGCTATAAACACAAATTGAATTTATGTTTAGTTTGCAATGCCTCGGCACCAATAAGAGCTTTTAAAATTTTTATCACCTACATAATAAATAGTATTGCAATAAAGAAGCCGTAACCGAAACACGTATTTTCAAACAAGGAAAAGTTTCTTAAGATAGTCCAACTGACAATGCGCCGGGGATTCACAGAGAAGGGTTATAAGGATTTTCGTAAACTTTACATTTTGCATAATTACTAACTAAAAATGAAATTGTAGTAATATAAATTCATTGTGTTTTGATTTTATTAGTATCTTTTGATTACGATTAATTAACAACAGTCGAATATAGTTCAACATTGTTACCTGCTTTTTCCATAAATTCGGTGCTAAAAGGCCGTTTAAACTACATTTGTACTGAGTGTATTTTAAGTTACTGAGGGCTTCGTGTACTCTAAAAGACGAAAATAATTATGTAGGAAGGAATTTTGGAAATTATATCTTTTCGTTACGAGTTCAAAACACGCATTTTATTACACAGTTAAACAGTATATATTATAAATGAAAGATAGAAATCCCATTAGATTTTCAAAAGTTCCCATCTTTCCAAAAAAAATGGGAAAGATGGAAACTTTTGAAAATCTAATCGTAAAGCATAATTTTTATAAAATGTAAAAACCAAATATTATGAGCTATACATCCTCTTACATGAAAAACAATCAATGTCAGCGCAGCCTGGATAGAGGCATTTTTACAGTTGTAAATAACTTAATACTGAGGTAATTATTTAAAACATTTATATCTAGATATTGCTAGGTTCAAAGAGTATTAAAAATGTATTCTAGCGGTATTATTAAAGTATGCGCTATATTTTCTCCGAAAATTCTTGAATAATCACAAATTAAATACAAGTTTTTAGGTACTGAAGTATTTATTAAACAAAGCAGGGATACAATCGAAAAAAAAGTAATTAATAATTTATTTCAATTCTGCACCGCATTTTCCCTTATTCAGGTTTAGATCACAAACACGTCACTCAAAGCCTGTTTGCGGAAGCTTCCAATGCGCTCGTCGCAACAGAAAAAAAAATAACAACAGATTCGAATAAAGAAACGGCCCCTAACACCAAATTACATTTCCGAGATGATAAATTGAAAGTACGACATTTCAACAGGCATAATAATAGTGATAAGTATTTGCAGCATCCATCTTACCGATCACAACTTCTATCTCAAGTTCCCACTGCCGGGGCGGGTGCTCACAGAGCGCCTCCCGACAGATCGACTGTTTGTTCCCGGAATGAGGGCGCGTCGGAATTTATATCGAATTTCTTTTTTTTTAATAACTGAAGTTATGAGCATATACATGATTGCGTGCCGTACCGATGCCGGAGTAAATCGTTTGGGTAATGTTTGCTCCTTGAAATATCTTATTTGGATTTGTTTGTGTGAGTATAATACTTTTATTCTAGCCTGGGGCGGTATTGGAATTTGTTGTACTTTGACGTGTTTGCTCAAAACTTCTCTTCTTAAATTAAGATCTAATCCAGAAATACAATTTAATTTGACTTTGCTCTGACCTCTACATGAATTATGGAGTTAGATTTCTTCAAAAGTGTGATCTGAATATTACATTTATACAAAGATTTAAATTTTTTTAAAAAAATCCGGTTACTCCCGGATGATAAGAATATTTGTTCCGATATTTTTTTGAAAAGAAAGTTGTATCATTAATGTTGTGCACCCGTTTACAAATACAATTTGCAAATAATACCGCAACTAATACTTCTTTAGACATATAATTTAATTATAAAATTCTTTTGTAATTACGGGGTTTGAAAACAATTTGCCAGAAATATGTATTTTAAGCCTTAGTCAGTTAGGAAAATGTTTTATTTTTCTTGACTGGTTCTAGATCAAAATTATATTTAACCATGTTTGTAAATTTTTCATTTTGTATTAAATTACTTAACTTAGAATAGGAAAAATATTTGGCATTTCTGATTACAAATTTACTAAAATTTATTAAATATAATCCTAAATACCGCTTGATAATAACGCTTGTGCGAACAAGCGTTTTAATTTTGAATGATTTGCTAGTTCCAAATTTCCTAAAATGAATCAAGATTTTTGCCTATATAATGTATGCATATATGGGGTATTCTTGTTGATATCGTACAAGAGACAAGTATTATAAAAATATATACGCTATCGAAAACAATACCACAGCTAACCCACGCACTGTCTGCGCGAATGTCTTCAAGGCGATCTTATATATACAATCCCCACCTGTTGTTTAGCAGTTTACAAATTACTTCGAAAAGTGACATTTATTGTCAAATATAATGCTGATATTGCGTATTATATTTTATTACACGTTGTGGTGATAATTATAAGAGAAATAGATAGTTAATGACATAAAACAAGAAAATTACGATAATTTTCTGAAATAGAGCAATTTAAACACTTTTAAAATCTTTGATGAAATGATTAAAAAACACTTTTTATTAATTACACACTATCAAACTAAATCAAAGAGTAAGTAACAATATTAATATTTAAAACTAAATAATCCCACTGAGCAGTTTTATAAGTCGGCGAGATATTTAATGACAATGTTTGTAGGTTTTACTCATGTTACTCACATCTAATATGGCCTAATTTATAACAAAACATTTACTACAAAAATAACACTCAATTTATTGACCTAGTCAATAGTAATCGAATAGTTAAGAGTGTAAACAACCGATTCATAAGGTTAATTATTCATTTAAGCAGTTGCTGTGACTTATTTCTACGTTAGTACTCTCGCGAGAAATAATTTCAGCCATACGTAAATAAGTTTAAAATGATTATGATAGTTGTAAAGTTATAATTTTCGTAAAATGTTACCGGAATATTTAACTATTATGATTTATTGCTTGAATGAACACGTATAAATAGGACATCATATGCGGATGTTTAATTACAAAATAAGTATGTAAATTAATACGTTCTTTCATCTGTATGATTATATAAATAGGGATTCTTTAAGTAAAAAATGTGTGATTCGTTTTCATTTATCTCGAAGCTAACCTAATATTAAATCAAAAACTGGTTTACATAACGAATAAACACACCCACACACAGTCTCGCGCGCGCGCACTTTTGTGTGTAAAGTAAAATCAGTGAGTAGGTAATTTTGGATTTTACTTCACTTAAAAAAAATAGGTTAAAAAGAAAATACGTTATTAATTATCTTATATTTAAAAATTAAAAATTTTAAAATAATACTACTAAATTCCACTTTACGAATAATATATAAAAATTATGTTGAAAATGTTAAATTAGTATAAGATAGATTTGAACTGATAAATGTGTTCTGTCAAAGAAGAGATTTTTTTAAAGTAGACCATGGAGTGCTATTGGATGAAAGTCCTTTTATATTTATTCCTAAATCAGGATATTGGATTAATATTTAAAGGAAAACTAAAGTCAGTATGTTTATCGTCAGATAACTACTGCATGGGAAATGCCTTCGTGTCATCTTGAATAAGTAAACTTCTGAAGAATAACGTCCAAGCAGAAAACGTCGGACAAGACGTCACATTTCTCTCTATATTTCATTACGGAAAAAGAAAACATATGGTTTGTTTTCAAAAACAAATGAAAGCGGAAATGATTCGAAACTCCCCTTCGAAGGGGAGCAGTGCAAATTCGCGGTTCTCCCAGAAATGAAAGTGTAACCGTAATACGAAAATAATAATACCAGCGTGCTCGGTGAGCAATGGCGCGTTTTTATTTTGTTCGCGAATTTTTCATTCATTTTCCATTTCAATCACGTGGATTATTTTCAATGAATTTCAGTTTTCACTTAAATACTCGATGATAATTATTTGTACACCTAGTTTAATTATGCCTCTGATAAATCAGGTACCAACTGATGTTTCAAATTGAGCTGACGCTATCAGTTTCAAAGATGTAATTCGATACAAGTAAATAAAAACTAAACGTGTTTGTTTTAGCATATATTTTCATTTCGGTAAATTCTAGATTTGCTTCCGTTATTCCAGTGACGATGCGCTTTACGTAGTCTTACCATAATAAACGCATATTCTTCCTTTACTTACATAAATTACTGTATACCTTTCAGTTTCCAGTCAATTCTCATTTGCATGGATCCATTAGAAATATTTTTTGCTACTTGCAGTTTCTTCAATTGTTTTACCTGATCATATCGTCTCTAAAACCATTCTTAACTTTTAACTCAACCCAAATATATAGCGTTAATTTTTTTTCCACAATAGTATGTTACACAATTCTACATATAAATATTTACATTTGAAATGATTGAATATTATGTCATTTGAAATCAGTTATCACTCATTCCGTGGGGCATACATTCAACATAAATGATGTCCGAATAATTTTTGTGCACCTACCATCCATAAAACATTTTGTACCCGATTAACGTTGTGTATTTTCATAGCTGTGTAAATTTTAATTGTCACTTTACATGTATGGCCATAAAGCTAACATAATTAGAAGTTTCTAAACATAATAAATTAATACAAAAAAATAATATAATAATACAAAAAAAATCGTCGCTATGATACCGTAGGGGCAAAAAGCAAATAAAAATATAGAAGGAAACAAAATCTTGGATCTTATTCTAAATAAATATTACATTTGATGCATTTTTCTTATTTTTTATCACAGAATTGTGGACTTTCTAATTTCCTAAAATGCGCATAACTTCACACGAAGACTTGTTTGCTTTGAACATAGTTATGTTAATGATACAATAGTTATAAATCAATATGTTATGGTCAATAGCCAAAATAATTATGAAAGTAAAAGACATTCAGCATGAGATAATGAAATTAAACAAAAAATAATACAATAAAATATTTTGAAATGCCACAATCTATTCACTGATTTCCAGCATTACTAGAAATTAGATAATAAAATCAAGCTGGATTGATCTTGTAGGTATTAAGCAAAGTTCCTTACTCATGTGATTAATCTATAATTCAACTCAAAATTTTAAATTAAGTAATGGATGTGATAAACACTGCAAAGTTCATCTAAATATTTGAAATTATACCCGTTTTCAAACGGTTTTATTTAGTTTTATGTTCCGTATGTTGTTGTTGATTCAATTTTATGTTCAATTTTTCAATCACTTCCACTTTGCCGCTTCTTATGAAACTTTGCACCCTTATTCGGTCCCCATGACAAACAAAGTTATGATAATTTCGACATTTATCCTTAAATTCTGATGATATATATGTACTACCTGCTTATACTGTAAGAGGGTCTGTAGTTTTAAAATTATTATTATGGTTTGAAATAAAGACTCCCAATGCACAAATTCCCAAATTGCAGATATCATTAGTTACTAGCTTTCTTAAAATGTTGGTGTTGAAAATTTTATATTTCAGTAAAGCTTAAAGATTTTTTACGATTTTCATTTTAATTAAAAGCCTCATGCATGATGAACTGCATGTCACGTTTATGCAATATATTATTCAATCTAAGTGGAATAATTAATCACTACGAATTATTGTAAACGGCGAGAGGTGATATTAACAGTGATGCTTCACCGCCATGAAGCTACGATTGGAACGTGCGGTCGCGGAAAATACATGGGAATTGTTTTTGCCAAGTCGCTGAGTGCGGCTTATATGTTGACTTGTTTTTATATGGCGATATGGAGCGTGGCCATAAAGCGAAAGAAGCACGTGTGGTGGTACATCAAAGTTTCCCTTTTCCTAAGAGAGCGAATCTGGGATTTTACGTGTTGTCATCAGTGAAAACCAGAACGTAGATAAGTATACATATGTATAAAAAATAGGTAAAGAGGGAAATCTAATAAAAGAAAAATTTATTTACAACAGAAGTGACTGATAAATTTACATGTAGGCAAGGGTTGGCTTATTACAACTATATCTGTTTCTTAATTATTTGAGTAGAGATAGTTAATTCATAAATCATGAAAAGAAGTAAATTTATCTAAATATCTTTTTTAATATGCATAAATTGCTCTTACCTACGTGGTTAAGGAAAAATTATGAGAATCGGTTTAATCAAATTTTATTTCTGTTGAGACCTGTAATATTATTTAAATAAAATAAAATTATGACTCGCTTTCAGGAAGGACAACATAATATATTTATTATATTCTCTGAAAGTAACGAGCATTAAACAAACATTTTAGGGAAAGGTTAACAAAGTTGTACTGCTATGTATCATCAAAATACTTTATATGTAATAACAAGTAAGCAAGACGAAAACTTCGACAAAACTAAATACCAAAACTTACTTAAACACATAATTCTGCACAATGCATTTTAAAATGTGGAACATTGTTATAAATGCCGATTAATCTCGATCTTAATTAATGATTGTTCGTTTGTCGTTTCAACGTTTGGAACACAATGTGTATTCAAAATTAGGAATCACTGCTTTGATTTCATTACGGTATAAAGTTTTAAAACTGATTTAAGTTTTATTGCCCCTAAACCCGTAATTATCTGTTCAGCGCTCGGACGATATAAAACTTCTTTGTTCAGAAAAGCACAATTGTTTTAAAAGATATTCAGCATTCTCCAGCTGTTAACATCGACAGTTTCTTCGCGTAAGTTCCGAATGTAATATTCTAACTTCGCCAAAACTATTCGTTCATTTGAAAATCAGTTTATATTAGTTTGATCCTGTTCGCAACTCTATAAAAGTGCATCGACGGTCTAAACATAGTAAGTCGGTAACTAAACGCTTCAATGTCTTTAGTAGACATTTATTTCATTTACTTAATGTATTTTATTCATTTAATCCCATCAGGAACTTTTACATTTTAGAAACTTTGTATTTGCATTTAAATTTAAGAAAGTTTCTTTGTTAAAAGTTGTAGTTTTTTAAACGAAGTTATTCTTTTTGATTATATCTAATTATTATATCGATTATATACAATTTAATATATTATGGCAAAATGTGACCCTGCTTTGGAATTTACCCTGCTTTAAGGACAACATTGAGTGTACTTTGAAGTCTTGTTTTCCTATCTTTTATTATATGCATTTACTAAAACGAAGAAAAGAAATATCTTACTTTTATGACAATGCTACTGGAATTAAAGCTAATCAAATTATGTGAAGGAAAAAAATGTTAGAAAAAAGGAATTAAGCTCAAAATTGTTTTAAATTTTTACTAATGTATTTACAGGTCTGTTAAGCGATAATAAAAAACTTATTGATTGTAATGTACGTTTTAGTAGTTCAAGTTTAATTTGTTTCCATGGTGATAGGAAAAATGTTACGACTGCGTTAGTGTAGGAAATTATCAGATAAGAAGAATGAAAGTGTTTTTAATCATATGGAGCACAGGATTTTGTTAACAGTTGGAAGATACAATTCATAAGCGCAAAATTTCTTCTGTGTTACAAAAATGTAAAACATACCTAGGAGGAAGTTGGTAGGAACCAGAAAAATGAAGTAACCATACCACCTCATCTTTTATAAACGTTCGATCATCAAGCTGATTTTGTTTCGTGTGTGCTCCAAATTATGGAGCAGAGTTCTAATTAGCGTTATACCAAAAAAATAAACAGCAAGCATATCTATGACACAGGTATAAAATACTTTGAATTATGCAATGCGAACCAAGTTTTGGAAACTACTCCCAGACTTTTTCTACCATATGCCTATTAAATTCAAATATGAATCAAACATGACTTCCAAACATCGACCTCACCCAGGCGATGCCGTGGGGTTTTGCTAATTTATATTTGTATTTAATACGAGCGTATAGTCGGCTCCAATTCACTTTTCAACTTTTGTTTACGTAAAGCCTTAAACCGTTTGCTGCGATCCACTCAAAGTCAGCGCTGATGTTGCACCTTCATGCCCTTTTTAATATCCAAGATATCTTCTCTTATGTAACACGTAGGTTTAGAGGAATAGCTTTATATAATACCATACCTGCTTCTATCGATTCATGTCCGCATTTCACATGAGCACATGGTAAAAGTGTCAAAATGTGATACAACCTATAGCAAACACGGGAAGAAAATTTTCACGTATTTTTCAGCACCCCATGCCGAATGTTTTGATTGCACCGTCGTAGTGGCAAAGCATGGCTGTTTTTGTAACCTGTCATCACCTACAACAACTCATACTGATTAATTACGTGGCCCGTGTTGAATAATTCATTGCACATATACGACATGCAGTTCATGGTGCATGACGCCATCGAGCAAATTGTTTCTGGTTGATTTAATTAAAATGGGCATTGTACTAAAGGAATTGCACCATTCGAAGCCATGAAAATACTGGCAGAGTTTTTAAAGTGGTCGAATAGAAGGAAGGCATTTTATGAAGAAACAAGGCAATATATAATTTAAAAATATTTTTCTAGAACAAATTAATTATTTCAAGGATATTGTATATCATAGCAGTTATAAAAAGCAAAAGGCTCCGTCCTCTCACTGTTCTGACACGTGTTTGAAAATTCTGAAAAATACACATTCCGGAATATTTTAAATAATTTTTCTTGGTTAACTTACATCAACAATTTCATGAGAATGGGAATAGCCAACTGAGAATATACTTTTTGTATGCACAAACATATAATTGACCGGTTTGTGCTCGAAAAATTCCGTGTTCGAGAAAGCAAAAAAGGAAACATCTTATAAGATAATTTACATGTCCACCTGTCCGTCCATCAGTTAAAGCGATTTTGTTCAGACACTGTTTAATGTGGAAAGTTGACATTTAGCAAAGTAGAACTAAGAAAAAGATAGACCCGTATATATCTGAAATAGAAATTATACAGGAGACAAAAAAGTATTAAATTTTTTTTTATTTTCCTGTTATTTTTTTGAATGTCTATTGAAAGTTATAATATAAGATTGTTGCTAAAAATTAGCACGAATTTTTTATCAGAAATATTTGATATAAAAACTCAAAGTTTTGCACAGCTGTATTATACAGGTGGCACAGTATATTAACCTGTTCATATCTCAGTAAGCAAGACTCCAAATGGACAAGGAAATTTTAAGAATACCAAATTCAAAGTTATGAAACGTGGTTTACGTTTTACGAGGTTTATTTAAAGTTTACCGAATAATTACACCTACTATATTCGTGTAAAACAGTTTATATAAAATTATATTTCCTTTTTAATTTCCTGAATAACAAGTGGCGTTAATTGTATGTTACTTTTCACTTTTTTTCCAAGGACGAGAATAATTATTAATTATTAACGATGGAACTAACTATTAACGATGGAACTAACTTAATTTTTTAAATGCAAGTGCACTACTATCCAAATGTATTTGAAAAATAAAAAGAAGTTGAATTAGTAAAAAAGCCTTTAAAATAACCACGACGATATATGCGTTCAAGGATTCTCCCGTCATCTAAACTTTTAAACAAAACAATCCAAAAAAAAAACAGTCCATTTCCATATTTTACTAAGTTTCGCCCTATTAAAAAAAAGCAATATTACGATTAAAAAACTAAGCGCCTCCTTGGAACCTTCGCCACATTCATACTCTTTTATTACTTTTGGTGTTCTTTTTTCTTTTTATGTTTGTTACTATCATTTAGAACTTTATAGATAATTCAGAAGACGACAGAAAAAATATAGTATTGAAACGCATCATATTATTTACGACCGCAATGTTCACGTTTAACGAATAATTTCAATACGTTCAGAACATCAATCATAAAATAAAACAAACTTAATTTTGTTTCAAAGTACTCATTCTAATATAAAAGTATATACATATTTATATAACATCTGATCTACATGTATAGTAACCTTTCATGAAGATCGAATATCAGGCAGACCTTTTCGTTGGAGAACTTGGTATTGGCTGCATTATCGAGTCTTGAGATTTTTTATCGATTACGTTAAAAAGTTTCCTTAAATTTTGATTTAAATTATGAATTTTAGTTTTATATTCGTTCAGTGTAATAGTGTTTGGGTAAAATATGGCTATACAAAAAAATGCACTTTTTTATGTTTGTATTATTCTTTAGATTTTCCTTTAATTAATCCCAATACATAATATTAATTGGAATTTAATCTGAGAATCTAATATTTCCCAAGACATACATTATGCTAACATAATCCTAATTTATAAATCCACTTCTAGACATAATTACTATACGATAGTTATGAAATGATAGCATACTTGTTGAACTAAGGGTGTTGATTGATTGCCACTTGCAATCAATTTACAGCCACCTGCAATATTATATAATATATCCTTTTATGTTACTCTCTATTTGACACATAAAATAACTGAAAAGTTAGACCGATAATAATGCCGTAGCGAAATAGGTAAAGACTGACATAATTAAATCAAATTAAGGTTTAATTAAACGAATTTTTGAAAACAGCACAATGCCTTTTCCAATATTTTAGGTAAAATCGATGGATAATTAAATCATTAAATAATAAGGCAATAAAATATTTCAATAAAATTGAAACGGACTTGAATATTATCTAACTAGCCAAATGTATAATTTTCAAGTTATTCACATTATTACATAAAATGTTCAGTTCTCAGGATTGACCAGAATAATTTTATTATTAAAGTTAGCTACATATTCAAAATCGATGAAAGTCGCTCATATGTATATAATTTAATACGTGATACTACATAGTAGATTAAAATTAGAGAGAGAAAAACCTTCTAAAATGCAACAATTATTAAAATTTACAAAATTAAATATGCACTGGATATAGCACCCTGATGTTTTCGTTCTTCAAACCGCTACGCCCGGATGACGCATAAATTTATATTGAGTTCTACAGACGATCGAACATTTATAAATAACGTTATCAGATCGGCGAAGATCGCTGACAAAGCTGGAACTATAGATTCAGAACTTTTACGAAGAAACGATTGACTGTTACAGCTGAAGCATACTGAATCACTCGGCATGATTCAGCTATAAAACTGCAAGGTATTTAAACGTCTAAGAGGTTAGTACATTAAAGCCTATCCCATGGAACAGAGTGACTAAAGAGAAGTACATACAGAATTAATAATAATGAAATATAAATTATAATTAATATAAATTAATAATTAATATTTTTTGTTAATGTTTCCCGACAAATTTCAGTAGTAAATAAGTGATCTGCTATTGAAAACAAGTCAGCTTTATGAGATGCGGGAAATTACAAAACACACTCAAACAGCTTTAAATACAACGAATCCAGACTCTGACCTTAACCTGCCAATGCCTCATAATACTTTTTTTATACACAATTAAATGAAACTACGCGATGTAGTATTATTTCTACTATCTTTAATTTCTTTACCACGACCTAGGTTTCGTTGTATTACAACATCTTCAGGTGGGATATAAGTAAAGATATCTTTGCTTATATCCCACCTGAAGATGTTGTAATACAACGAAACCTAGGTCGTGGTAAAGAAATTAAAGATAGTAGAAATAATACTACATCACGTAGTTTCATTTAATTGTGATTTATGAATTTCTACAAAATTAACGCCAAATATATTCAAAACTTTTTTTATAATAAGACGCTTTATTATAAATAATAATTTATCTCGATCAAATTAAATTGTTTGATTGTGTGGCTGCTGTGTCAACATTTGTTACATAATATACATTAGAAATCAGTCGAAATTGTTTTGATTTCAATTGTGCATAAAATAAATATCTTTGAACTGGCTTTAATGCTACTTTTACTAACACAGTCAACATGTGATCAGTGCTCAGATGTCGGCAAATTCTCATTGTTCGCAAAACGTTACCGTTTTAATAAATATTCAGTGTATTTCAGCTATAACAGAGGATCGTTTCTCCGTAAAAGTTCTAAATCTAATATTCCAACTTAGCCAGTATTCCTCGTCAATTTTGTAAGTCTATTTGTCCAATCGTCTTTGAAGCTCTAAAATTTCATTGGTCGTCTTGACGTAGTGACTTGGGAACTTAAAAATAATGTATTATTTCCAGTGCACATTTCATTTTCGTTTACATCCTTTACTGATTTTAATAACTGTTATATTTTAGAAACTTTCTAACTCTATTGATGTTTACTTTGTTGTTAATAACACAAAATATTATTGCTGAGGTCCTTTTTTCTATGCCATGGCTATTTATATGCCGATATTCTAACGAAAAACTAAATATATATATATATATATATATATATATAAAGTAGGGGAACCTAGGACTTAAAAATTTGCGTATACAATCTACCAATTTATCTACCAACATTTTATCTACCAATGATGACGGTACATTTTTAAGTATACTCCGTGTTTAATATCATCGTATTGTAGGTTTATTTAATTATTTACTGCACCTATGTAAAATGCATCCTATGACGCGTAACATCGTCACTGTAACATGTCTTTGGTTGTTTCTTTAAATTATGTGAGTTGTGCACTCGAGCATATACGCCAGTTGAAAACAGCGAGAAGAACACCATCGTAAAAATTAAAAGTATTTGCGAAGAACCAATTTATTGATCAAAACGTGTTGACCATCAATCAGTTGAATCAAGTTTAGAGATAATACCGGATATCTATTGTAAAATAAATATTTCGCTTTTATTTTCTTCATCGTCCTTTTATATGGAGCAAATAGAAATCTTATATTGTTACGCTATTAATGGTTCTAATTTTATAGGAAGACCAAACCTCATACGAAGCATTCGAGGAACGCAGGCACACAGTGGTCATTTTTATGCTTAATATTAGCCAAACACATTTACATATTTGATATGTGAAGATAAAATAGGGAAGAGGATAAATAGCTATTTTTATATACATTTTATACCGGTTTTTCATCCAAAATGATCTTTAGTCTGGAAAATTTTAATTTGTGTAGCTATTGAAAACTTCAAACAGAATTTATCTTTAAGATCACATTTTATTTTATTTTTGATATTCTAGAAGGATAATGCAAGATTATGCTTGCCATAAACATTAATAACTACTGATATTAAATAATGATTCAGATCGATTTTTTCTTATTAGCAACAGCAAACTTAATGGCATATTCCAAGTTGCATTTCCCATTAATTACGGTCTTCACTATATTATAATTTAGTAATCGGACGTTTTTTACTCAATTAATCAAGATAGGACTGATCGAAAGAGGTTTTCATATCGAAACATAATATATATTTGGATGAAAAGATACATAGATATGAAATATGAATTTAAACTTTATTAAAAAATAATATTTTTGACTATAACCTCTTCGAAGGTCAATGATTTAAAAAGCATTTTATATCAGAGACAATATAACCTATTGAGTAGTTTTCACAAATTTTTTGTTAATAAGAAACGATGAGAGTAAAATTCAAAACAATTAGAACTATTTTCTTCGACGATTACTCGAAGCAATTATATTCGACACACCTTGAGTTACACTTGAATTTAGCAGAGGCAATAAAGATGGATCGAAACTAGATTGGTTTGAATAGTGCACTTAGCATTATTGAAATAAAACTAGCTTAGCTTAAATATTTTCAAAAGTAGAACTGCATTGTTAGTTTTTCTTCTTCAGTATATTTGTAAAGGAATCTTTATATTTTTGGTTTCTTTACTTGAAAGACAGTAGCCTATATTGAATATATTTGGTGGTAGTTTTGTAGAAATTTATTATCATTACTTTTTCTTCACATCACGCAGTTTCATTAATACTACATCAAGTAGTTTCATTTAGTTGTGAATAAAAAGTAAAAGAAGTAGCTTCTTTGTTTTCGTTACAGTCAAGTCCTTGTTAAAGGTACATCATTACATCAATAGTTATCTGTTTTGAAACTAATCACATTAAATTAGTCACTGAATTAATAATATAAAAACTCTAAAACAATAAACGAAACATATTGCTTAGCTGTGATCGATAGCCCAGCAATATTTATCTTATACTCTGTTTGATTTTATTGAATCATTAGCATTGACTTTACAGTCGGTTTGTAAACTTTCACAAAATAGTTATTATCTAGACAATCAAAATAGTTATTGAAAACTAAAAGTAAAGCAAAAAACTAATTTTTTCGTAATCTATACTATAATTTAGAAGAATACACATTTTGCCCTTTGCTCTTGTTTCAAAATATACTTTTCTCTTTGATTTAATTATTTCATCACGAAATAATATGTTCATTATATTGAAGTTTATCTTAATTTGTAAAGTTTTCCCATTTCCAAAAGTAAAATGTTTTTATATTTCACGTTTTATTAGTTTTTCTTTTATGCGGCCTCTTTGATTATTCTCTTATGTAATTAAGTTTTCTGCTAATCATTTGATTTACAAATAAGTGATTATCAACATTCCATTGTAAATTTTAAGCTATCTTAAATCAGAAAAAAAATTAAATTTCCTAAAATTTTCAGTTCCATATTATATAATTTCCATATTAATTTACTATAAACAACTTTTTAATACATCCAATATCTGAAAATAAAATATAAATCTTGAAAACCTAGAAATTCAGAGACTTTATCGATCAGCGAAACATTCAAAAGAGTTTTCACTGTTGAAATAGTCGATCTAATCGTTTGTATATCAACTAAAAAGTAAATAAAATATATTTATATATTTACAATGAGTAAAATCCTACGAAAAAGTAATTGACGTGGACAAATTTAACTCTTCAAGAATTCTAAGCATCCATGTGAATTTTCATAATATTGGATGCAAATAATTCTAACATTGATCATTTTACAAAGACATGAAAGTCATGGTCTTATTTATTAAATCGATCTACGATAGGTATTAGTCGATTTTGGAGTGTACTCATGAACCCCGTTCACTTTACAAACCAACGCAATGTTTGACAGCCGATGATCAATTTGTATGGATGTCTATACGGACAGAGGGCGTATTAAATTCGCTCAATATATACCATCGAAGCAAGCAAAGTATGGAATAAAAGTATGGTGGATACGCGATGCAGAATATTCATATTCATTGATTGATCAAATTTATGCTGGCAAATTAAAGACCGGCCGCGAAATAAATAATGTTGAAAGAGAAGTGAAGGGTTTAGTCATACAACATATAGGAGCCGGAAGAAATATTTCTATGGATACATTTTTTACCAATCTGCCTTTATTGAAATAATTAATTTCATAGAACCTAACAATTGCAGGAATTTTGAAAGAAAATAGAAATAATATTACTGCGGAGATGCTCGCATCTAAAAATCGCAGAAAATATTTCACCCTATTCGAATTTCTTAAGAAAGTGTCTTGTGTTCCGAAAAAAAGCTGTTATACTATTATCTACAATGCACTCAGATACAACAATTTGCAAAGACAGAAAGAAAAAAACAGAAAATATTCAGTATTATAATAAAACGAGAATTGGAGTATATGCAATAGATCATATATTAGTACGTTACGAAACTCACAGGCCGATTAACCAGTGGCCTCTCGCTTTTTGTAATATTTTGGATGACACCGGCCTTGTAAACTATATAATTAATTATGAAAATATTCAAATGTTAAAAACAAGACAAACGAGCTCCAATTATTTTTACGACAATTAAGTAAAGAATTGTGTATGCCCATGATTATAAATCGATCTCAAGATATTCAAATCATGAAAAATTTCACCACTTAAATTGCGATCAAAAGTAGCTTTGGAAAACCAATGAATTCCGCATGTTTTAATAAACCGGATTGTTATGAACTTTCAAGAGCAATAAAAAAATGTTACGCATATTTTCGAGAATAGAAAATATTTTATATAAACATTAAAATAAAAATCACATTTATTTGTTTATGGAATATTTCCTACCCCTAGAGATTAGTTTAATATTTATTACTCTGCAATTCTGTAGGCACATTAATTTTTTACGTACGGGTACTCGAGTACCCCGGGTAGTGATAAAAACTATTTAAGTCAAATGTAGACCAAGCGAATTTACGAATTGTATCGGCAGATTTTTTCAACGTTATTTCTGCCGGAGAATTTTATCACAAATTTTCCTTAACAGTTTCTTTTCTAACTTACATCTCAATTGCTTAATAAACTAATATATTAATATATTCCTAGTTTTATCTTAATCATTATTGTTTTTTTTATGTTATTATACAGTTTAGTAATCTTTGAAATCCAACATGTAATTTGTACATTCATACATGAAAGACAATTGTAATAGAGTGAATTCTGTAAATGTGAAATATTTTAAAAAGAGCTGATTTAGCATATAGAAAGATAATAGAAGCTAAAAGATTTGTTTATAGAATTTTTGTCTCACTCTCTGTCTGTCTCTGTGTTAATTTGTTTTTCAATCACATAAAATCTGCTTGGTGAATTTTCATGAAATTTGCGCAGGTAATAATTTATATTCACTGGTAATAGTTTAAACTTTTTATCTGGGCATTACGAATTAAAAAAAAACTAATTTGGGGAATATTACAAAATTGGTACTGCCGACGCCATCTATTAAAGTTTTTACTAAACTTTACGTCTCTATTGACGTACTCTATTTGACATAAAAAAGAATTGCAAATATTCATATGAATAAAAATAGAAGAAACGAAAAGAAGACAAAACAAAATGTCGCATTAAACTAACTGAAAATTAAAATGCAGGTTTTTCGAACAACACTTGTTTTTTCGTTACAGTAAGGGAAGGTACGATAAACCTTACGGGTATTGTTTTAAAATATATTTTTCACTATTGTCGAAGGTTTTAAATGAAGTAATTGACGTTATGAAAATATCAAAGTAAATCTCTCAGAAAATCTTGTGACACATAACTTGGAGAAAAAGCGTTAATGTAGACTAGAAATCATTTAATAACCAGGGAAATTTAAATTAACATCTGCAAGGAAAAATTCAGAATTCAGCATTGTTATAAGATTTATATCAATACATTATTGACAGTCGTATGTTACACTGAACAACAAAATATTGGTCTTGTGATTAATGTTTTTTTTTATTTTATTACAAAAAAACTGGCGTATTCTTGTTTTTCTTTTTACAATGTAAATTAATAAACAAAAGTAAATAAAAGCGAAATAAGAGTTATCTGTCTTTTGATTGTACAATATCCAATATATATTTACACTCTTGCAAAATATTAAATCGACTAGAATAATTTACGTCAAAATCTTTTATAAATTTTAATATTATTTGTACTCACACATAATATGAAAATAGATAAAAGTCATTCAGATCAATTGACACCCAGCCTAAAACTTATCTGCAAATCCCACCACCTTCGCCCAGTAGCAAACAAAAGGGCAATATGTATTTAATTGTACACTTGGAATGTAAATTAATGTAGTTTAAAATTTGATGTTTTTTTTGTCATTTTGACTGGCACGAGATATCAATTAAAATTCTAATAAAAGTTTTTATCTAATAACATAAATAAAAACGAAATATCCATAAAATTTTCTATTAAATTTATAGCAAGTATCGAGTACATTTATAAATATACGCTCCGTTTGTAAAGGTTTATGTATCTTTATCAACTTTTTAGACGATTTTGTAATATTTAGTTCGCTGCGTGTATTTAAATATTGTTTTATTGTTGATATTAACCCTTATTTTCTAACTTACGCGAACACATAATTGATTATAATATATTATTCAAATAAATTTCGCTCTTAATCCATTACATATAATAATATATAGGTGTGCATGTGTTATACATTTTTTTGTACGTTTAGTTTCCATTTAGTATTAAGAAAAATAAAACTGTAGATGAAATGAAAAACGCCACAATATTTAAAAAAAAATTTAAACAACGAAATCTTGTGAATTTTCCCTCACACATTAAAAGTAGAAAATAATTGCTTTTTCTCAGCAGTCAATAAGTCATCTACACCTGTCAAAAAACTAAAATATTTAGGACCATAATATGATAATTAATTTTCTTTCGATACACACATTACAGCAGTAAACATTAATTATTTATTTCCGTTGGGAAAACTATAATTTATTTTCCGTTAGGAAAAATACTTATCGAAATAGCTTGCAATAATTTTGTATACGATAAATTATCAGATGCAAAAAAAATGGAACAAGTGCAAGGCATACTTGTACAATTAGTATTTTGTTCCATCAGTAGCTCACTTAAGTCTTAAAAGTAGTGCACGCCTATTGTACGCTTAGTAGGCGCTTATCCACCACGCACCAATGCCGTATTACAATATCGTGCAGAAATGACGTTTTTCATCCCAGGAGAGCGTTTCGACTGAGCCAAATTAAAAATATAAAAAAATGTAAATGTTGTTCTTTAAGTAGCGAGAAACATTTTTTGAAGAAAAAAAGGTTTGTTCTAATACTAATGATTTAGCTATTGTCAGAAAATGTACAAAGTATAGTTTATTTAAAAATTACTCGCGCTAGGACTTTGCAAACCTGAAAATGTTTGTTCAGTATATGCATAATGCATATTCATGAATTTTTTCAGGATTTTCTGAGCGATCCCTTTAGTGATAAGCTCATATACATTGTTGAATTTTTGCTAGAATTTTTTTTTTTCAATTAACCTCCTAAAATTTACTCCAGAATCAAAATTGAACTTTTAAATTAAAATCTCCATATCTTACTTTTGTAAAAAAAATGGCCGGTGACAAACGTACGAATGGACATAGAAATAATTCCATTGGTTTTCTGTTTTGGTAATTTTTCCATGGAACTGAAAAAATTTTCACCCTGATTATTTTAATTATAATTGAT